>JAWQEG010000032.1:32500-242533 GCA_033782935.1 Petrolisthes cinctipes
CCAAAATCACCCTTCCCTCGCTGGCAGCATGTATATAATATGTGTAATAGAGGTTAAGTGGAAATACCCGGTACTTGTTTCAATAACGGGCTGACCTTGACTACCATGCATCTCAAAAGTCAAATAAACATGTGTGAATAATTAATTGACTTACCTCGACAAAATCCAAATTTCCTTGGTGCATCCGAGGGCAGTGAGAATGATGTCCCTCTCAGTGCCCAGGTTGGTGGTCAGATATTGATTCCAGGCAAAGTTCCACTCAGCCTCCCCTCCCTCAGCTATCCCAGTGCAGTACACGGTGCTCTTCTGGTTCGGTGTGATGCTACAACACAAGAGTTTACAAGTATCTCAATTAACATTTAATATATTATCGTCTTGTATACATTCACTCCAGAAAGTGTCAGTTGGTGCCGAGTTTGTTCGACGACTACAGAAAAGATGCATTCAACTATTATAGTGACATTTCTCATAACCCGTCAGTCACTCCACCATCCATGTTATTCATTCTAACCTTAGCTATTATACAGTCGGCCTCAAGAATTCGTATACATCACTGTGACATCAAGAGTTCGTAACAACTAGAAAATTTAGTACAATACTTTCCTAACACCAAACTTTTGTAGTAATGTTATTTGGGTAATACTTGAATCAGTCTGTAGAACAATGCTCTCAGAATGTGCAAAATAAAGATCCCTTATAACCAATGCAATGTGTACGAATTCCTGAGGCCGATTGTACACTCGCAATCCACAATCCCTAGCCCACCTGAGTCGAAGCCCGAGATCTGAAGCAGGCGGTTTCTGGACGACAGCTCATGCATCCAAACCATCATGAGGCCACACACACACACACACACACATTTCGAACCAATGTAGGCTTTGGGTGGGCTGTCGTCTAGAAACCACCTGTCCAGATCTCGGGCATCGACTCAGGTGGGCTAGGGATGGTACAGTTGGACGCATGAATGGGTGGAACAGCCCAAGTGAAAGATGGTCAATTTTTCCCAATATCAAGTTCCTTAGTGCCAAATAGGAGACATCAGGGGCAGAAGTCAGTATTGAGGATGGTAATAAAAAGCAACTACCTGGTAATAGACACTGGTTACTCAAATGGGACAAGTATCTTTCACCTGGGCTGTACCACCCATTCATGTGTCCAACTGTACATAGCGAGTGTACTTACGTTCCAGCATTGGGGTCATTCCTTCACTCCTGGTAGAGTTTGACACGGTCTTTGAGGTTCATAATACTTACGTTCCAGCATTGGGGTCATTCCTTCACTCCTGGTAGAGTTTGACACGGTCTTTGAGGTTCATAATACTTACGTTCCAGCATTGGGGTCAATCATCCATTCCTGGTAGAGTGCAACAGAACGATCAACACGGTCTTTAAGGTTCATATTACTTACGTTCCAGCATTGGGGTCATTCATCCATTCCTGGTAAAGTGTAACAGAACGATCAACACAGTCTTTAAGGTTCATATTACTTACGTTCCAGCATTGGGGTCATTCATCCATTCCTGGTAGAGTGTAACAGAACGATCAACACAGTCTTTGTTGTTCAGCTGACACACCCAGGACATGGCCAGGTTACGTTTGTAGTGGTCCAGTTGAGGGTCGTCTATGGGGTCATCGAAGCCCACTGAGTCATACAGAGGTTCCAGCAGCGACAAGAGATATTTCTGTGTGTAGTCAGATCTTTTGGTTAACTGATTTAAGGGGGTGCGGGAGTAGGGGACAGGCTTGGGGGGTGCGGGAATAGGGAGACACGCTTGGTTTAAGGGGGTGCGGGAGTAGGGGACAGGCTTGGGGGGTGCGGGAATAGGGGGACACGCTTGGGGTGGGTAGAAAAAAAAAATCACATAATGACACTTGGCCTGTAGCTATAAAACTCACCATAGGATATCATTAAAAACAGTCTCATTGCCTTTCCCAGCTCATTTTACTCTACT
The DNA here is from genome assembly GCA_033782935.1 of Petrolisthes cinctipes. Classification (NCBI taxonomy): domain Eukaryota; kingdom Metazoa; phylum Arthropoda; class Malacostraca; order Decapoda; family Porcellanidae; genus Petrolisthes; species Petrolisthes cinctipes. The sequence goes on from JAWQEG010000032.1 coordinate 34,452, forward strand.
TCTAATCTATCCTAACCTAACCTAACCATGGGTCGAGCCAGTATACTTTTCGTAATAATGCCACCGGGCCACACACACACACATGTTACCAGCTGGACAATCTCACCAATGGTCAGTATAAATTTTAACTTGTAAAGGTCGCAAATGTGTCTCCTAAATTAATTGACTGCCAACAATGAAGTGTAAAGACAAGCCTAACAATTGGACATTTTATTTGCTTCTCGACGACAGGAATATAACAGGTGGTGAACATCGTATTCTTTTATACATACACTCACTCTTACATACATAAACACACATGCACTCACTCTTACATACATAAACATACATACACTCACTCTTACATACATAAACACACATATACTCACTCTTACATACATAAACACACATACACTCATTCTCACACAAACATAAACACACATACACTCACTCTTACACATACATAAACACACGTACACACATTCTTACATACATAAACACACATACACTCACTCTTACACATACATAAACACACATACACTCACTCTTACATACATAAACACACATACACTCACTCTTACATACATAAACACACATATACTCACTCTTACATACATAAACACACATATACTCACTCTTACATACATAAACACACATATACTCACTCTTACATACATAAACACACATACACTCACTCTTACATACATAAACACACATATACTCACTCTTACATACATAAACACACATATACTCACTCTTACATACATAAACACACATACACTCACTCTTACATACATAAACACACATACACTCACTCTTACATACATAAACACACATACACTCACTCTCACACATACATAAACACACATGCACTCACTCTTACATACATAAACACACATACACTCACTCTCACACATACATAAACACACATGCACTCACTCTTACATACATAAACACACATACACTCATTCTCACACATACATAAACACATATACTCACTCTTACATACATAAACACACATACACTCATTCTCACACATACATAAACACACATAAACTTACTCATTATCTCACACCCAGACGATCACTCATTAATTTACACACAAATGCTCAGTCACTCACGCTTGCCTCGTCATCAATCCATCAATCGAGTCTCGCTCCAGAACTAGTGAAGTGTGGACGTACTCGTGTCGCTCTGCCTCCATTCTCGTTTGTGTTGTTGTTTTGGTTGTTTTGGAGCTCTTGTTTGTGTATTTTTTGTATTGTTTGCGAGTTTTTGTTTGTGTGTTGTTGTTTCTGTGGTGTTGCTGGTGTTGTTTGCCTGTTGTGGTTCTGTTTATAGATTTGTTGTGATTGTCTGTGTGTGTGTGGGTGTGTGTGTGTGTGTCCCTGGCTGATTGAGTGTTTAGTTGTTCGTGTTGTTGTTTGCTTTCCATCTAGGCCTTGCCTGGCCTGATGGAGAGCGCGGATTCGAATGTGGCTTCCTGCCTGGAGGCTGACTTGGCGATGTCGGAAGAGGATGAGTCTCCTATCGATGATCACTGGCCTGAGCTGCCTTCTCGCAACCCTCCCCCCCTCTCCTCGGTCACTCCGCAGCTCAGGTTGCAGCCTTCCACCTCCTCAACCTCTACCAAGCGACCCGTTGATGCCTCGTCCGACTCCTTGCAGGATTCCGATGGTGTGGACTGTTTGCCTCCAGCTACCAAGACGGCCAAGGGTGCTTCAGCTGTGCATGACGTACAGTCACTCATAAAAATTAAGACCCCCACAGGCCAGTCATCTTCTTATACTTGTGATATCGGTTTTGGCAACAGTGTACGTGACGTCAGTGGCGCTTGAGAGATGAAGTTGATTTGCTCGACACATTTGTAACTAATGGTAGATGAGACGAAGCATGAGTTGGGATAATGTTTCGAGCAAACCAACCTTCCTCCAAACACAACCCACACCACACCACCTCTGACGTTCACACTCCCGTGAGGCCCACCCAGCGTTGTCAATGTTGGCCGAGATAACCCCGAAACACTAGTTGTGAGCTCTGCTCGCTCGAACCATTCACTGATGGGAGGGAGAAGTAAGGAGGGATTTGAGGAGGGTAGAGGGGGGGGGGGTGCCTATACAAGAGAGGTGTGAAATTATTCTTGGGGAGGTGAAAAATGAGTGGAAGCTTTAATAAAAGTACGAAAATACACCCGGTTATCAATTATTTATATACCGACATTCGTGTCAATTATTAACATCATTAAAGGTAAGATTAACTTTTTCATATTATGATGTAACACAAAAACAACTGAGGTAACATTATTGTATACTTTATTCGTATAATATTTAATGGTTATCATCAAGTACTAAACGCTGAAAAATACTTACACAATAACTGAATAAGAATCATGAAACAGAATGCTCTTTATTAAATTAAGCAAATGTGAATACCTTTATATTACATGTGTCAAGTGTTGATACCACTAACACACACTTCCATTTCCCCCGTATCTACCTAACAGTTTATAATCGTGTCAAATATCAAGGGTCTCATTATCCCTCACGTGATAGCAACCTTGTAATATTCTGAATATTTTTAATAATAGCTCGTTGTATTGAATATAGTGAACACGTGCTGTTTGATAATTTACTATAAATCCCTCAGTATTTCATCTGTTTCTAGGTATCAATTTTGTTTTATTTTGGCAGATAATACATGTGAGCAGAGGCCAGGGAGATTGCGTCTGGCACCCACAGGCTTGTCAACTGTATTTTTTTTTTTTTTTTTTTTTTTTTTTTTTGCATTAATTAGAAATTGACGTTGACTCTAGTCTCGTTAGCCTAAATTAGTTTTGATACTCCAAGAGGATTATGAGTTGGTTGAAAACCACTAAACTGGTAAGGGTATTGTAGACTGAGTGTGGAAATATTCCCTCTCCAACATGTTTGCAGTCCTGATGACTTGAAGATGTGTAAGGTGGTGCAGTCAGTCAGTTCACAAGACAAGGTGTATATGGAAAGTCACACTAATATCAACCTTGTAACAGAAAACAGTAAAGACCAATTCGGTATCAAATACAACGGTGTGGGTATTTGTAGAGTGTATATGGAAATTCACACTAATATCAACCTTGTAGCAGAAGACAGTAAAGACCAATACGGCATCAAATACAACGGTATGAGTAGTGGTAGAGTGTATATGGAATGTCACACTAATATCAACCTTGTAGAAGAAGACAGTAAAGACCAATACGGCATCAAATACAACGGTGTGAATATTGGGAAGGTGTTGTATGATGGGAAACACAGGATTTCAGACCTTAACTCGCCTTCAATAAAGTTTAATTTTAAGAAATGTTGAAAATTATTGCCAGCTTCTTTATTAACATGTCCGATGAAACCTCAACTGTGCATCCCATGTATTACTTGATGGAACTATTACAATGTTTAAATAATTATGAATATAGTTCTCTCGCAACTCATGACAGATAAAACCAATAAAACCTCTGTCACCAACATTATTATGTTATGTGTGTGTGTACTGGCTTATATAATTATATAAGTATATTACATGCACACAGAAAAGAGAGATACACACAGAGAAGAGAGATACAGACCAAATAATAATTTTTGGTACCAAGAGACAAATGACAAAAAAAGGGTTTCATAGTCAAATTCCAATATTTCAATACAACGAGCTATTATTAAAAGTATTCAGAATATTACAAGGCTGCTATCACGTGAGGGATAATGAGAGCCTTGACATTTGACACGATTATAAACTGTTAGGTAGATACGGGGGAAATGGAAGTGTGTGTTAGTGGTATCAACACTTGACACATGTAATATAAAGGTATTCACATTTGCTTCATTTAATAAAGAGCATTCTGTTTCATGATTCTTTTTCAATTATTGTGTAAGTATTTTTCAGCGTTTAGTGCTTGATGATAACCATTGAATATTATACGAAAAAATACCGTATACAATAATATTACCTCGGTTGTTTTTGTGTTACATCATAATATTAAAAACTTAATGTTACATTTAATGATGTTAATAATTGACACGAATGTCGGTATATAAATAATTGATAACTGGGCTTCCACACATTTTTCACCTCCCCAAGAATAATTTCTCACCTCTCTTGTATAGGTAGGCACCCCCCCTACCCTCCTCAAATCCCTCCTTACTTCTCCCTCCCACCAGTGAATGGTTCGAGCGAGCAGAGCTCACAACTAGTGTTTCGGGGTTATCTCGGCCAACATTGACAACTCTGGGTGGGCCTCACGGGAGTGTGACCAGCTGTACAATGTTACCAGAACCGATATCACACCACTTAAAAGGTGTCTTGCCTGGGGGTGTCTTTACTTTTATGAGTGACTGTACCTTCTCTGCCTCACTCTGGTGTTTCTTCTTTGTATACAAACTCCTTGCCCTCGTCCAACCTTCCTGCTTTTGCCCCAAGAAATGCCTATGTCAAGCTCTCCTTCTCTGGGAACCCATCTACGGACACAAAGTTGCGTTGGTTGTCTGATGTCAACAGGGCCTTCCAGCTGCAGCGTGAACTGGCTGAAGTGAAGATGGCTGCTGTCACCTCCCGGTTTGTCTACATCAGGACATCATTGATATAGTGAAGGCTGGTGAATTTTTGTCTCTGCCTCTCATTCTTGAAGACTCACCTGAGAGGCCTCGTAAGTTCCCCAGCTACATCCTTACCCGTTTTCCTATTGATGTTGACCCGAAACTTGCCAAGGGATACCCTGGTGTGTACTCTGCCCGTCGTTTTTTCCAAGATGGTTCCCCCATAAGCCGTATTGTTGTTGTCTGGAGTCAACTCGATCCACCTCCAAATGAGATTTCCTTTGATTTCGTCCCTTGTCTTCCACCGTGTGAGGTGAGGAAACTTCATAATGACCAGCCTTGGTTCTACAGGTGCTGGGGAGTTGGGCATATCTCCCGGTACTGTTCTGCCAGGCCGAAGTGTGCATGGTGTGCCGCCGACCATGATTCCAAGACATGTCCTGTCAGGGGTGAACCATCACGTCCTGCTGCCTCCACCTCTGAGCCTTCACCTCCTGAGGATACGTCTCGATGGAAGTGTCCACGATGCCTTCAGCCAGGGGTTAACGTGTGGCATGGATGTACTCGACGTCAGGTCCAGGCTCATGTCTCTACTATTGCTCCGCCTCCACCACCCGCTACCACCACCTCCTCAGTCTGCTCCTCCTACCAGCCCTGCCTCACCTCCAGACCTGGCCCTCCGCCAGTCTGTTGCTACCCTCATGGCACGATGTACGGCTCTCAAGAACCGCTTTTCTGCCCTTGAAGTCAGGATTGATGGGCTGGTTGCCGCTCAGGCTGCCAATGACTCCAAACTCTCCACCTTGGTCGAGGCTCAGCAGGCCATCATCTCAACTGTCACTACCCTTACCGAAAAGATGGATACTGTTGCATCTCGCCTTGAAAAGCTTTTCGAGTCAGTCCCTTCTCCTGGTCCATCTTCTTCTCCAGGTCGCTCATCTGCCCCCACTCACCAGACTTCTACCTCCAAATACAGAGTTCGCTAGTGATTGCCGGCTGGATGTCATCTCCTGGAATGTATGTGGTATCACCAGTTATGCTAAGCTCACTCAACTCAAGGCCTATGTTTTTCGTCATTATCCCAGTGTTATTTTTCTCCAGGAAGCATTTCCAGGACGGCCACTCGCTGCTGGGCAAGCTCCTCCCCTCTCAGGTTATGTGCCATATGTTCATTTGGTAAGGAATGGTCTCCTGACTTACATACATAGCTCCTTGCCACATCGCCTTCTTCGTACCTCCACTGATCCTGACACGACCTTTCAGCTATTTGAGGTCCTACCAGGGAATGGAGTACTCTAATTCAGCCCCAGCTAGACTCACTTTTGAGGCTCTTCCTTCTCCAACAGTGCGTGGTATGGTGCATATGGGAGATTTTAATGCTCGGCATTCTGATTTGGGTGATGGTTCTGGCTCTATTAATCGTAATGGTGTTCATCTCCTTTCATACATCCGCAAGCATCATCTGACACGCTGGGATACTGGCGGTGCCACTCATTGCCGGGGAGGTACTCTGGATTACATCCTCTCGTCTGGCCTGATAGTATCTCGGGTCCAGTGCTCCTCCATGCCAGACTTATTCTCTGATCACATCGCTCTTCTGTTTCATTATTCTCTAACTGCTGGGTCAAGTGCTTCAGCCACTCGTTTGCGTATTGCTGTGCCCCCTAAATATTGCCCGACTTATATCTTATTAATGGCCCATGTATTTTCTACATTTGACATATCATCAGCTGAACAGTTGTACTCTGATCTTGTATTTGCTACTCATGACTTTTACAGGCTATACATCTCCAGGCCACACCTCCAGCATCGCCATACTGCCCACTCCTGGACGCTGGATGCACGTATACAGGAGGCAAAGGAGGAGGCTGAACGTGATGGCCTATTGTTTCAAGCCAACCCAACCCCTGACCTGCTCCATCGTTACCAGATGTCTAGGGACGCTTTAGTTGCCCTGCAGGAGTGTGCTCACACTGAGTCTTGTCAGCGGTTCATGGGCAGCATCAACCAGCAAACAAGTGTGGCTTCTATGTGGCACCTCATCCATCGGGTTGTTAAAAAGACACCAACCACTACTCGTCATCACACTCCTGCCGACTATGGCCAACAACTTGTCGATGCCTGGTCAGAACAATCTACCCCAGCCAGTCTACCCATCCACATACAAGATGCACTCGCTTCCCGTGCTGCTGTCCATCGGCTACGTCTAATGTCTGCTCTGTTGCAAGATGATGATGATGATGCAGAGCAGATAACTGAGGAGGAGTTGCGCCATGCTCTCTCTCGGGGTAGAGCTTCTTCCCCTGGTGATGATGATATTACTTATGCTGTGCTGCGCCTATTTCAACAAGTTCCTGGGAACCCTCTACTTCGACTGTACAATCTTTGTCTTCGTGACGGTTGTGTACCACGAGCCTGGACCAGCAGCACAATAATACCCATCCCTAAGCCCGGCACTGCGAAGTTCAGGCCTATTTCCCTTACTTCCTGTTTTTGTAAAGTTATGGAGAGAATCTTACTCAATCGTCTCATGTACAGACTGCAGGATCGCCTTTCTCCATGGTTGTTTGGTTTCCTTCCCCAGCGGAGCACACACTACTGCCTAGTCGACCTGTACTCTCGCCTTTCCAGGGACAGTGTGGTGGCCTTCATTGACCTTCGAAGTGCCTTCGATGTTGCTATTAGAGACGTCATTTTGGATCAACTGGTTGACTTTGGGATAAAGGGTAATCTATTACGGTGAATTTGGGGCTACCTGAGTAACAGGACCTCCCGTGTGTTTTTCAGTGGTGCGCTCAGTCCTTTGCGCAGTTTTTATCTTGGTACGCCTCAAGGGGGTGTTCTCAGCCCATTGTTATTTAATATTCTGATGCATCGGCTGCTCACTTCTCTCCCTGATATTCATGGAGCTACAATTACATGCTATGCTGATGATATCTGTGTTCATTCTACCTCACCAAGGGATCTCCAGCAGTTTCTTGACTCCTTCTCTTTGGCCTCCTCTCACTGTGGCATTATTGTCTCCCCAGATAAGAGCAGAATATTCACCTGCCGCCTTCCTCAAGCTCGGCCAGTGTTCACCATTGGAGGGACTGTCATTCCCATGTGTTCCGAGTATCGCTACCTGTGCGCGCCAGTCAATATTTGGCCGATTGTCCCTGCCAGAGCTCAAGACCATCCCATTGTCCAGGACTTATTGGGTCGTCTCCAGCGCCGACTTACACCACTTCAATGGCTCACTAAGAACTCCTCAGGCATCTCCATCCCAGTAGCCAGAACCATCTATATTGCTTTTATCCGTTCAGTTGTTGACTACCTCTCCCCTGCTCTGATTCAACTTCCCAGGGCTACTCTGGAAACTTTAGAAAAATTTCAGAATAGAGCAATGAGAATAATTCTCGGTTGTCCAATGTCGACCAGGATAGTGAACATGCAGCGTGAGTTGCATCTTCCCCCGTTAGTGGAGAGAATTAATTCTAATGTTACTTGCTTCACTGTCAAGTGGCTCCATTTCCCACATCTTTTACCCCATTACTCTCAGTTAGTCAGGACTTCTCTTAGACCAAACTCACCTGTCCCTCCCATACTGCCTGCTGGACGTACTCTTATAAGGTCTGTTTCCTCTATGCTCCGTAGTCTTAATATAGATATAATGGTTGCAGACGTCCCCCCAGGGCCCCTTCCGTGGATGCTACCAACACCTGATGTGAGCTTCACACCTACTTCCAAGTCGGAACTGCCTTCTCTACAGCGGCAGTTGGCTCTGGAACACATAGAAACAGTGACGTCCTCCATCACAGATCCATACTGCCTCTACACTGATGGCTCATTGCAAGTGGATGGTACAGCAGGTTGTGGCATTTTCTCACCTGACATGGTGTCACCTCCAGGGGGCTGGGTTGGCCGTCGTCTCTGTAACCACTCTAGCTCAACATTGTGTGAACTGTATGCCATTCTGGATGCTGTTAGTCTTGTTTGTCAACGTGGAGTGAATGCTGCCATTTTTTGTGACTCCATACCTGCCCTTCATTCCCTCTCTAGTGTTCAGCCCACACACTCTACGGTTATTCAGCAGATTTTATCTTTTTGGCCTTATTGCGTCATCATAACTTGATTGTCAAATATTTATGGGTGCCATCCCATGTAGGTTTACGTCACAATGGTACAGTTGACAGACTCGCAAAGGAAGCCTGCCATCTGCCTCCTCGTGGTGTTGGACGTCCTCTCTCCCTGACATGTTACCTTTCTAGAGTCCGCTCCGCCGCTCTCCTCCCTGTAAGGCGACGCAGGGATGCAGAGAGGCCCTTCAGCATCTCCATCACCCACTACGAGTCTGTCTGCCATCACAAATATTCCTACCGTCGTCGAGGCCTCATGGTTCGGAGGCACAATGTAGTCTCTGCTCGTCTGAGGCTTGGCTACCGACCAACATGGCAGGTTGCTGGGATGCAGGGTGAGCTTCCCTTCACTGAGTATCGCTTGTGTCGAGCACCTCGTGCTAACACTATAGAGAACTATTGCCTGGCCTGCCCCACTGTCTGACACTTGCTGCCCCGGGGCCTGCCATTTGATGTGGTTTGTCGACACCTGCTGAACCACCAGGTTTTAGAGGAACTTCTGGTACACCACCCTCGTTTTGGTGGATTTAAGTAGGTCATAATGTAAATATTTGTCTGTATGCTTGTGCTTCATTCTGCATGTTATGTTTTCGTGATATGTGTGTGTGTGTGTGTGGTTGTAGTCATTGGATTTTCATGGGTCCCGCCTACCCGTATGTATTGTTGCCTGCCTGTTGATTGACGCTACGGCGCAATTAATAAAAAAAAAAAAATCCATCAATCACAACACCTCACCTTCAACCCTTTACCTCCCCTCATGAACCCATACCATTTCTGGGTCACGGTGGCCAGCTGTACACTCGCAATCCAAAATATGTATCCAGGTCTTATTGAAGTTTCGAATCAGTTGACATACTAGTGAACCAATTACAACGCTTATCTTGTTTCATATATGTATCCACTCGCAATCCAAAATATGTATCCAGGCTTGCTTCGAATGGCCCGATCAAGTATTAAGCAATTGGTTCACTAGAAGTATAACAAATGATTCGAAACTTCAACAAGACCTGGATACAAATATGAAACAGGATAAGAGTTGTAATTGGTTCACTAGTATGTCAAATTATTCGAAACTTCAACAAGATCTGGATACAAATATGAAACAGAGTAAGCGTTGTAATTGGTTCACTAGTATGTCAAATGATTCTAAACTTCAACAAGACCTGGATAAAAATTTTGGATTGCGAGTGTACAGTTGGGGACATATGAAACAGACACAACTGAAGTGGGGCCCCTCATTAAGCATATATAGGGTAGGTAGGAATAGACGTTGTTATGCTTGCTAAGGGGCCCCCACCCATTTGATGTGTGTCTGTTTCATGTGCCCGCAACTGTACATGACGCCAGGCTCGCCTCAGAAGCTCGGGGTCGCTATATCCTACCAAGTTCTACCCAAGGCTATATGAATTATGTCCATACCTTGTGATATAGTAGTAAAACAATAATAATACAGCATTGAACTAAAATAAACATTACTACAGGTGCATGTGTGTGTGTGTTTACTTACCCTCAGAGAACCGTAACCCCCTCGTCGTGAAAACATCCCCTCCATATAGCCCAAGTTATCCATGCCTTGTGATATAATAGTAACTAAGTATATAGTAACACAGCAATGAACTAAAATAAAGATTACTACAGGTGCATGTGTGTGTGTTTACTTACCCTCAGAGAACCGTAACCCCCTCGTCGTGAAAACATCCCCTCCATGTAGCCCAGGTTGGCCATGGCAGAGGCCCAGGGGAAATATTCTGTCTCTTCACTCAGGTAACTGTTGACGTTCAGGGCAGTGGAGTACGACAGTTTGCCTGCACACAAACACACACACACACAAACAAACAATTAGATATTTTGTTCAATGGCTTAAGGACCCTGTGATCGTGTTTGGGAATTGGAGGCTTCTGATTCGTCCTGACTACGCCACGAAACAAGGCCCTTCCTGCTAGGTGGTGTTTCGTGGCAATATTTGAAGGATTCATTTACCTCCAATTTTCTGACTACATCACAGGGTCCCTTAAGGGGGTAGTATACAGTGTTGGTGAAATCCGGAGCAACTAATTCCTCCAAACTATTCCAAGCATCAGGCCAACATTATTTAGGTTAATCTAGTCCTGTTTCCTGACATAATTAGGTGGAATCAAAGTGCCCCCTTAAAAGAGATAAAGGTATATTTTAGCAGTGTGTGTAAAAGAGGAAGACCCAAACCAAATAATGTCACATAAACACATTAAATATCCCACATTCTGTAGTCAGGCTAAGAGGGTAATACTCCCTGACTAACAATGTGTGTGTGTGTGTGTGTGTGTGTTGAGTGCAGACACTTTGAACACTTGGCAGACTAACAGTGTGTGTGTATGTGTGTGTGTGTGTTGAAGGAGGACAGTTTGAACACTTACCAGACTAACAGTGTGTGTGTGTGTGTGTGTGTGTGTGTTGAGGGCAGACTAACAGTGTGTGTGTGTGTGTGTGTGTGTGTGTTGAGGGCAAACTAACAGTGTGTGTGTGTGTGTGTGTGTTGAGGGCAGACTAACAGAGTGTGTGTGTGTGTGTGTGTGTGTGTGATATCTAGTAGTCATATCTATATAATATAAATGAAGATAGTTTGTCCCTTATAACATGGAGCATTATGATGGATAGTGAAGGAAGGATTGATTGATTGATATTAGGCGCCGCAACAGTGAAGTCATATAGCGCCAGAAGAAGAAGATGATATAGAGGTGAGACAGCAAGCAGGAAGGAAACAGAGAGAAAAAAAGAGGAACAGTTGATAGTGAAGGAAAGAAATTGGTTATAAAATTCGTAGGCAAGAAAGATGTTTTTGTGTGTGGTGTTGAGGATGCATGGTGTGGTACTGATACGATGGCTGTGTATTATGTCTATGGAGTCATCGTATATACTAACCGGTACCGTCAACACCACCAATATTCATGCCTACCATCCCTACTGATCATCGTATAATTACAGTACAGTCACGAGCACTAATAAGTATACAGCTTTGGTTGAAGCTTTGAACAGTCCACCAATTCACCAACGAACAAATTCCAATTGAGATGTTAATTATTACTGTGCATTTATTTACTGTCTCTATATAGGTATTCCAAGTATACCTGGATACTTATTAGTGATCGTGAATGTACACTCGCAATCCAAAATATATATCCAGGCTTGTTTCGAATAGCCTGATCGAGTACAGTATTAAGCGAGCTCAAGCAAATATGAAACAGGATAAGCGTTGTAATTGGTTCACAAGTATGTCAAATGATTCGAAACTTCAACAAGACCTGGATAGATATTTTGGATTGCCAGTGTATACAGTACATACATACATACATACCAGCTCGGGCAAGGTCTAGAGCATCGTCAATGAGTTGTGAACGGGAGGCGACATGGATGACTGTATGGTCGGTCTCGAGCTGTTGTACCAGAAGACCCCAGTTGTTCTCGTCGTAGTTGACTCGGTAGTAACCCGTCTGTTGTAAGTTGAAGATGACCCACTTGTCGCTGGCTGGGAGGGAGTCTGCAAGGGTGATCTGTGCCTCTGTGTCTTTGATCCAGTCCTCAGCGTGTGTGGCGTCAAAGTCTGGGTTGTCCTGTGTAGTATAAGTGATGGGGACCCACCATCTGTACTCGTCAGCCTTGTAGCGCCTCTCGTTCTCCACTGACAAAAATCGCTCCTGCAGAAATGAACAGTGACTTGAAGACTTAATCAAAAGGGTTGCTTGCAAAGTGTTGGTGATAAATTTGGAGCAACTGATTCCTCCAAACTCACTCAATAATCTCCGGACCATGCACGCAAGAGTTATTACAGCTGTTGTCAAAAGATTATAAACTTATATTGAGTCTTTTCTTAGTAGTGATATCTTTTAAGGGGGAGATTCTCTGGTTGGTAAATTGGAAGGCTACTGATTCCTCCAAACTATACCATGGAACAGACGATCTTAATGTTACTAAAAGGGGATCCGTTTGGTGGTATAGTTTGGAGGAATCAGACACCTTCCAATTCACCAATAAACTATATCTCCCCTTAAGGACCCTGTTATCATGTATGAGAATTGAAGGCTTCTGATTCCACCTGACTATGCCACGAAACAAGCTCCTTCCCCATAGGTGTGTGTGTTTCGTGGCATTATTTGAAGGACTCATTTACCTCCAATTTTCTGGCTACAACACAACACAGGGTCCCTTAAGGCTATCTACAGACCACGTTATAACTGACGAAAAATTACTGGTATTTAGACAATTTAGAGGGATATAGTACTACACATTTGGTATGTATGTACAGTCACCAGCACAAATACGTATACAGGTGTGCTTGTTAAGATCTCCACTGGAATTACTTCGTTGGTGAATTGGTGGACTGTTCAAGGCTTCAACCAAAGCTGCATGTATACTTATTAGTGCTCGTGACTGTGCTGTACATTAGAGTGCCTTGATTCCTCCAAAGTATGCTAGGAAACAAGACCAGATTAATTAACAAATATAATGGTGTCTTGTAGCCTGGAATAGTTCGGAGGAATCATTTGTTCCAGATATACTTAACACTGTATAGTTCTGTACACTCGTGATACGAAATCCCTGACCCGAGACTAACGGCAGGCACCACACACACATACCCTGCATTCGAACTCAGCCTCTATAGATGTATGTACTGGGTGGGGAAATGAGCAATACCAGGCGATTCGAATCTTTCTGCTCCTCACACTCTAGGGGTCAGAAATTATGTATCACGAGTGTACCTCCCTTTAGGACCCTGTGATCGTGTATGAGAATAATTGGAGGCTTCTGATTCCTCCTGACCATGCCACGAAACACACTCCATCCCTATAGGTGAGTGTGTGTGTGTGTGTGTGTGTGTGTGTGTGTGTGTGTGTGTGTGTGTTTCGTGGCAATATTTGAAGGACTCACAACAGATATCTTCAATTTTCAAAGGGAAGAAGAAAAAGATTTTGGGCTTTATGCCTATCGACTCATGGTGTTGGTCATTATTTACATCAACATAATTATCTTCCCCCAGCCTATATTATACAAGGTTGCTGCTATCCTTGTTTTTTACAGCCGGGTACCTATACTTACTTACTGCTAGGTGAACATGCAGGGTCCAAAGGGGTCAATATCTATCAATAGTCGAATTATACCTGGAAACAGACAACAGCCTCACCTTACGAGTAGAGGGATTTGTTATGTAGCCTATAGAATGTAGGAATTAGTAGCCCTATAGTTGACCATCAAGAAAATCTCCCTATATAAACTATACTGACAAACCACTTTCATACTTATAGATTGATTGATTGATTGATTGATTGATTGATTCCTTACTTATAGATTGAGATTAGTTGATTGATTGATTGAAATTGATTGATTGATTGATTGATTGATTGATTGAAATTGATTGATTGATTGATTGATTGATTGATTGAGATTCCTTACTTATAGATTGAGATTAATTGATTGATTGATTGATTGATTGAGATTCCTTACTTATAGATTGCGATTAACTGATTGATTGAAATTGAATGATTGAAACTGATTGATAGATTGATTGATTGATTGATTCCTTACTTATAGATTGAGATTAATTGATTGATTGATTGAAACTGATTGATTGATTGATTGATTGATTGATTCCTTACTTATAGATTGAGATTAATTGATTGATTGATTGAGATTCCTTACTTATAGATTGAGATTAATTGATTGATTGAAATTGAATGATTGAAACTGATTGATTGATTGATTGATTGAGATTCCTTACTTATAGATTGAGATTAATTGATTGATTGATTGATTGATTGAGATTCCTTACTTATAGATTGAGATTAATTGATTGATTGAAATTGAGTGATTGATTGATTGATTGAAATTGATTGATTGATTGATTGATTGATTGAGATTCCTTACTTATATAATGAGATTAATTGATTGATTGAAATTGAGTGATTGATTGATTGATTGATTGAGATTCCTTACTTATATAATGAGATTAATTGATTGATTGATTGATTAAGATTCCTTACTTATATAATGAGATTAATTGATTGATTGATTGATTGAAATTGATTGATTGACGTGTGTGTGTGTGGATGGGAAGCAGTTAACCTGGGCCTCAGTAACGAGTTTCATAAAGCCTATGTCCAGTGCCAGAAAAGAAAATAAAGAAAAGAAAACAAATAAAATAAAATAAAGAAAATAAAACAAAGAAAAGAAAACAAAGAAAATAAAATAAAAAGAAAACAAAGAAAAGAAAATAAAGAAAAGAAAACAAATAAAATAAAGAAAAGAAAACAAAGAAAATAAAATAAAAGAAAACAAAGAAAAAGAAAAAAAAATTAGAAAAAGAAAATAAAAAACAAAACTATGTGACCTGTGTAAGTGTTGCCGAAGTTCCGTCTTGTGTCCTGGTGACGGTAATGACAGGGTAACCCATCTGTAAAGTCCACGTATCCATAATCATCTTGACTGTGGTATCTTCAGGTAAGGTGTTATCTTCCTCTGCAGCGGTAGTGAGGTAGGCCCACAGATCGTCCTGAACTGCGTTACTGTACTCTCTGACAAACAAGTATACCGTACAATTGCCTGCACTTATAACTGGTACAGGAGAAGAGGACTGACAACGCTGGGTCTACCATTTATAAGTGCTGGCAACTGTACATGTATCAAAATTATTATATGAATGAGTGATTGATGACCCATTATATATATATATATATATATATATATATATATATATATATATATATATATATATATATATATATATATATATATATATATATATATATATATATATATATATATATATATATATATATATATATATATATATATATATATATATAGGTATTATAGGAATAACAACAACAACATCTTACAGTGAGGTAATTATTATATATGAGGTAATTATTATACAAACAATTATACATGTATCAAAATTATTACATGAATGAGTGATTGATGACCCATTATATATATATAGGCATTATAGGAATAACAATAACACCATCTTACATTGAGGTAATTATTATATATGTACTCCCTGACAAATAAGTATACAATCATGTATCAAAATATTACATGAATGAGTGATTGATGACCCATTATATATATATATATATATATATATATATATAGGCATTATAGGAATAACAACAACAACATCTTACAGTGAGGTAATTATTATTCTTATTATTATATATATAACTCCTACCAAATACTTACAATGATGTGAGGTAGTCGGTGATACCCTTACGAAAAGTGTCCTCAGTAAGGAAGTAGTTCATCATACGGATAATAGAGGCTCCTGTGGACATTTTAATTTATTTAGTGTATTAATTTTACTGTGGAAAACCTATATTCACAATAATAATAATAATAATAATAATAATAATAATAATAATAATAATAATAATACCTTTGTCGTAGGAGATGCCATCAAAAAGTTGGTTGATTTCATCTGGGTCCCCGACAGGTACACTGATTGGATGAGATGACTCCAGACTATCCAGTTCCATTACAGATTGTAAGTTCTCAGTCACAAACAGGTTCTCTATTTCCCAGTCTGGAGAGATCTGAAACGTCACAAAGTTTTTCTTACACCATATGAAATTATTTACTACCTCAGATCAGTTTTTTTTTTTTTTTTTTTTTTAAGGAGTGGTTGTTGTTGCTGTTAACGTTTTCCCTGGGCAGAATGGCCACCAGCCCCACAGACCCCTGGTACGCTCTGGTCGCAGTGAAAAAACAAATTAAAATAAAGGAGGGGCTGGCCCTATATGCCTGAGCTACCGAAGCACATCCCAGGGAAATGGGACCAGAGCTTACTGGACCAGGGAGTCTGGGGGCCTCATTGGGGGGAAGGTCTTTGATCCCACAGCCAATGATGTGGGCCCAAATCCACGTTACCACAAGAGCTACAAGTGGGGCCATACCTTCCATGAGACCAGCCCTGAAGGGACCATAAGGGGGAGGGAGTTTACACTGCTGCATGCAAAGGGAAATGCATCCCCGTGTGCTGGTGGTCCACACAACAGTGGGAAAAAAAGAAAAAAAAGGGAGCCTCCGGTTGCAGTACACCTCACGTGGATTTTTAATCCAAGTGGGCATATCTCGTCAAATCCACTAGAAAGTGACCAGATCCTACAACAATCTTTATTCTAGCCTTGTCTGGGATGACTAATATTCACAGCGAATAAAGTCAGCACCCCTGGGCAGTTTTTAAGGGGTAATACACCTTTGGTACACTCGCGATCCAAAATATGTATCCAGGCTTGCTTCGAATAGCCTGATCGAGTATTAAGCGAGCTGAAGCAAATATGAAACAGGCTAAGCGTTGTAATTAGTTCAGTAGTATGTCAAAGGATTCGAAACTGCAACAAGACCTGGATACAAATTTTGGGTTGTGAGTGTACAGTACATACATACATTAGAGAGCCTTGATTACTCCAAAGTCTGCCAGGAAACAAACAGAACCAGATGATCACAACTAATGGTAGTCTGTTGCTTGGAATAATTCGGAGGAAGTAGTTGGTCCAGATTTACCAACACTTGATACCTTTAAATTGTTATCTTGTTATCTATCATCGTTATTATTTCCCATTATTATGACAGAATATTTTCTATAATTTTCTTGTTATCTACTGTATCATTCCTAATATACATTTTCTGATGATACAAATAGAACTGTCCAGCTTTTATCTTATTTTCTTATATATAATTATTTTGTTATCTATCATTCCTATTACTTTTTTTGATGGTACAAATAGAACTGTCAAGCTTTTTTCTCATTTTTCTTATATATAATTATCATGCTATCTATCATCCCTATTATATACTCTTTCTTATGGTACAGATAGAAGTGGAAACCTTTGCTTACGTGATCGGTGCCAAGGATTTCAACGTAGGAAGCGAATCCCTCATTGAGCCACAGATCGTTCCACCACTCGAGGGTGACCAGGTTACCGAACCATTGATGGGCTAACTCATGGGCAATCACCCTGGCCACACGCTCTTTGTTCCGGGCACTCGATAATTCCTCATCATACAGCAGTGCCGTCTCCCTGAAAGTTGGTTGGTTGGTTAGTTGGTTGGTTGGTTGGTTGGTTAGTTAGTTGGTTGGTTATTGGGGCGTAATTAACACCTATAGACTTCGTAATGGTCACTAAGTCATATATAAATCGACACTCGCGGACCATAATCTCCAGCCCACCTGAATTGAATCCCGAGATCTGAAGCAGACGGTTTCTGGACGACAGCCCCCACCCATACCATCACCAGGCCACACACCTCTCGAACCAATTGAGACTTTGGGTGGTCTGTCGTCCTGAAACACTCTGCTACAGATCTCGGGTTTTGACTGGGGTTGGCTAGAGACCATGGGGGTCAATAATTCTGTCCTAATCTGACACACAATATGAATCTTTACCAACTGAAGTGATCTAGGAGGAATGTAATGTGAGGTTGGTAGAGAATCATGTTGTGTTTCAAATCAGGACAGAATTATTGACCCCCACTGTACACTCGCAATCCAAAATTTGTATCCAAGTCTTGTTGAAGTTTCGATTCATCTGACATACTAGTGAACCAATTACAACGCTTATTTTGTTTCATAATTGCTTGTGCTCGCTTAATACTCGATCAGGCAACTCGAAGCAAGCCTGGATACATATTTTGGATTGCGAGTGTACGTACTGTACCATTAGAACGGAATTAAATTATAATCATTGTGTGCAACTGCCTAATTCTACCTGTAAGTGATGAGTCCCCAGTTCTCCATGGCTCCTGCAGCAAAGTCCGGGATGGCTATCATGTCCTGTTTGGGGAGTGGGAAGGGAACATCGAAGTAAGTCTCGTAGTAGGTGAGCACGGCTGGTCCACACTCTGTCGCGTATTGGGTTTGGTTTATGGCATCCTCACGAGCCCAGACTGTAAGAGTAATAAAGGGGGTATTATTAAGGGGGTGCGGGAGTAAGGGACAGGCTTGGGGGAGGTTTAGGGGGGTGCGGGAGTAGGGGACAGGCTTGGGGGAGGTTTAGGGGGGTGCGGGAGTAAGGGACAGGCTTGGGGGAGGTTTAGGGGGGTGCGGGAGTAGGGGACAGGCTTGGGGGGTGCGGGAGTAGGGGGACAGGCTTGGGGGGGGTTAGGGGGGTGCGGGAATAGGGGACAGGCTTTCTACCCACCCCAAGCCTGTCCCCCTATTCCCGCACCCCCCTAACCCCCCCCCCCCCCAAACCTGTCCCCCTATTCTCGCACCCCCTTAAGAGGATGGATAGGAAGTAGGCTATGCTGTACTTTTTGGTTCAGTACACTCACCAACAATAATCTCTACCCCACCTGAGTCGAAGTCCGAGATCTGAAGCAGGCGGTTTCTGGACGACGGCCCACCCAAAATATCATAAGGCCATACACACACACACACACACATTACGAACCAATGGAGGCTTTTGGTGGGCTGTCGTCTAGAAACCGCCTGCTCCAGTTTTCGGGCTTCGACTCACGTGGGCTAGGGATTGTTGATTGTCAGTGTACAGTCGCGGTCAATAATAATAATCATCCACATATGGGTATCTCAAACAATTTGCTATCTAATGTTTTCACGTTCACATATGATATTATTGTTTTAAGTAGTGCATAGCTGCTTGTAATAAATTAAAAGATGGTAGTTAACCTATTTATTGGAAAGTTTATCATCTAAGGAACAGAGGGAAGCTGTCAAACTCTTACGTGAGTTACCCCTATGTGGATGATTATATTTGACTGGAAAATACCTCAAAAACATATAGAAAATGTATGACTATGTAACTGCAATACACATTGTTATTAGGTTTGTTATTTAGTAATCACTGCGTCACGTGGTAGACGATTCATTGCAGTACTTCCACAATAATGACCTCTATTTACATATAGCCTGTGTAAGAGTTTCTGTGGCCAACTGTATATTAGATCGCCTTGATTCCTCCAACCAAAGTGTGCCAGGAGACAGGACCTAGTTACTGATGAACAAAAATAATAGTTGCATGTTGCTTTGAATAGTTTGGAGTAATCAGTTGTTCCAGATTTACCAATACTAAACTATTCCCATAAGGACCTTTGTGTTGTAGTCAGACAATTGGAGGTTAGCGAGTCCTTCAAACATTACCACAAAACACCATGCACCTATATGGAAGGAGCATGTTTCGTGGCATAGTCAGGAGGAATCAGAAGCCACCAACTCTCATTCATACACGATCACAGGGTCCTTAAGGGGGTGCGGGAGTAGAGGACAGGCTTTGGGGGGGACGGGGGGGGGGTGCGGGAATGGGGGGACAGGCTTGGGGTGGGTAGAAAGCCTGTCCCCTATTCCCGCAACCCCTTAACTCCCCTCCAAGCCTGTCCCCCTACTCCCGCAACCCCCAAACCCCCCACACCCCCCAAACCCCCCCCCCCCCCAAGCCTGTCCCCTACTCCCGCACCCCCTTAATATTGACGGCTAACACAACTCTCTTACTTCTAAAGAGGACGTGGTCATTGTCGTTGGAGTCAGTGTGAGTGAAGTCCGTGACCGC
This sequence comes from Petrolisthes cinctipes, assembly GCA_033782935.1. Taxonomy (NCBI): domain Eukaryota; kingdom Metazoa; phylum Arthropoda; class Malacostraca; order Decapoda; family Porcellanidae; genus Petrolisthes; species Petrolisthes cinctipes. Next base: position 54,645 of record JAWQEG010000032.1, read on the forward strand.
GAAGGCAACCAGATACGTGGAAACAGGTAACGTCTCCTCAAACTCGTCCATCTCCCATCCAGCCTCACTCGCTCTGATGGTGTTGTATATATCATCAACAATATAATCATACAATATCATCAATAACATCCATCTCCTCAAATCCGTCTACTTCCCATCCAGCCTCACTCGGTTTGATGGTGTTGTATGTCATAATATGCAAACATATCATAACATAATAACATCTGTCTCCTCAAACTCGACCACTTGCATGCCATCACCCCCAGCCTCACTTTTGAACATGTGTGAGTCCTTCTGGTTTGACGAGGTATTAATACTGTTCTAACTTAGTGTTGTGGTGTATAGTGCTTATGCTGAGGCCATGTTGGTTTACGAGGCCCAAAAGTATGGACCTATGGGAATTTTGTATCTATCAAAATATGACTCTAAATATTGGTACTATAAGTGTCATGGTGTATATATATTATCGTTGTGTGTGTGTGTGTGTGTGTGTGTGTGTGTGTGTGTGTGTGTGTGTGTGTGTGTGTGTTTTTTTTTTTTTTTTTTTTTTTTTCCAACACTGGACATAGGTTTCATGTAGCCCGTTGCCGAGGCCCATGTCATCTCCTACTCAACCACACACGTCACGACTTCCAAACTGGCACCCATGAAGCCACACAAGAGAGATGTATGCATAATTATGTCTTTCATTTCTGACTAGGAATACATTACTAATTACATGATGTAGATGCTCGTATTCAAGACCATTCATAGTGTTGATGATGGTGTGTGTGGTTCCAGTTCTGTACAATAGCTCTGTTGTTTGTCTATGGAGTCATCGTACAGGTACAGCCACAATCAAATAACCACCAACACCTTCCTTCCATCGTGCATATAAATCAATATCATATCAAAATATAATCATACAAAACCTTACGTCAACCCAACTCCCTCAATTATTATTATGAGGTGCTGCAAAATCATACACTTGTAGTTCTTTATTACCATGATATTTACTACGATGGAAGGAAAGTGTCGGTGGATATTTGATTGTGGCTGTACTACACCATCGTAAATACCATGAATGTTCTTGCATACGTCCTGTGTACTAACGTGGTTTCGACGAGTGGCATGTTGGATATGGAGGTCATTGCAGCCTCCCTGGTGATGAAGATTTTGAACTTGGCTTTCATAGCGGGCTCGTCGAAGCAAGGGAAGGCCCTCCGTGCGTCGGTAGGTTCAAAATGAGTCACAGCGATATACCTGTAGTGGCAGATAACAAATGATAGAGCACCTCGTAGAAGATAACCCTTCAATTATCGATATCCATATAACATGAACATAATGACTTTGAAATATACCCTGTCCACTATCCTTCCAATACACAACACAACACAACACAACACAACACATTGCAGCAAAACACAGCACAGCAAAACACAACAAAACGCAATTCAGTACAACACAACCCAACACAATAAAACACAACACAACCTAACGCAATCCAATTTAACACAACAAAACAAAACACAACACAATCTACAGTGTACCGTACCTGTCGTTACCATCTGAGTCGGTGTAAGTAGACCTGTAGAAACCTGCTAGTTGGTCATTGAGGTAACCTTGATATTCCATGTACAAGTGGTAAGTCTGACCCGCTACCAACGGCCTGTTCAATCTAGCAGTGTAGAATTGACGGCGGTGATCGTACAGGTGTTGGGTGATGGTTACTGATTCCTCGGTGGAGTTAGCTGGGGTTACCTGCAGGGTATGTATAGTCACGAGCCATAATAAATACTCAGGTGAGCTTTGAATTGCCTGATGGAATATTAAATGAGTTCCATGAGGCACAGCCACAATCAAATAACCACCCACACTTTCCTTCCATCGTGCAATAAATCAGTATCATATCAAAATATAATCATACAACAACACCTTACGTCAACTCAACCCCCTCAATTATTATTATGAGGTGCTGCAAAATCATACACTTGTTGTTTTTATTACCAAGATATTTACTATGATGGATGGAAAGTGTCGGTGGATATTTGATAGAGGCTGTACTGTACATATTACTACTTTAATTAATGATAGTTTCATGTGGTTTGCAGGATACTGATGCTTTCAATTTGTGCTTGGAATCAGACTGTTGGCCCGTATACAAGAATATCCATGGTGGTGTTGCCGATGGTGTGGTACCGTTACTATGGCTCTGAACTGTGTCTATAGAATCATCGTACCGGATACCACAACATCGTCAACACCACCAATTAATGTTCTTACATAAGGCTCATAGTAACATGACATTAAATTCTAGTACAGATGAAAGATTGCTTAAGGTGGTAATACACTTTTGGTACATTAGAGTGCCTTGATTCCTCCAAAGTATGCCAGGAAACAGGGCCAGACGAACAAACATAATGGTGGCCTGTTTCTTGGAATAGTCTATAGAAATCAGTTGCTCCAGATTTACCAATGCACTGTATATTTTCTCCTTAATAAATTAGCATCTCACCGTGATGGTCGCATTCTTAGTGATGATGTCATTGATGTGGAGTGTAATGTTGTCAGTGGCTTCCTCCACACTCAGTTCAATCCGTACCGAGCCAAGGATGCTTCGGTCGCCGTGGATGAAGGGCCTCACATGGAGTTCATAGTGAATTGGTCTGAGGGAGGTCGGTAGTCTGAGATCCTCTGCTTCTAGGGGCGAGGTAAGTTGGTGTTGAGATGAGGATGTAGAGGAGGACGATAGAGGGGACGCATGCTCTCCTCGATTATATTCTTTGATGAAGGAGTGCCAGTTGTTGATGCGGCGGTGTGTTAAGGAGAGAGGCACGACGGGTGATGAATACGAGTGTTTGGATCCATATGATGGGGCCGCAACTGAGGCTACTCCTGTTGCTGCCTCCGATCTCACCTGTTGTTTTATTGAAAGTCGACAAGTTAGTTGTGTATATGAAAGACTGAGAGTACCGGTCAACTGTTCTAATTTCAGCCCTTATATCAGGATTCATACAATAATAAGTATGAGTGTGTGTGTGTGTGTGTGTGTGTGTGTGTGTGTGTGTGTGTGTGTGTGTGTGTGTGTGTGTGTGTGTGTGCAATAAAGTATAGTAAGAGAGAAGTGTTCTTTTAGTCCTCACATGCAATATATAATAGTTTCATACCATACAGGAGTGTCACAGAAAAGTCCCTCTCCCGCTCTCTGTTTACCTGATCCTCGTTTTGTGTGTTGTCTGGTTGTGTAGTGAAGTGAACGGCAAGGAGTGATGTGGCCACGGTAGCTGTAAGTAGCAATGCACCCAGGACGAGGGCCACCTTCTTGTTTACCAATACCTGTAAACCCTTCTTGTTCTTCTTGTCTGTAGGGGATTGACCAGACGCAGCAGACTCCACACTGAAAACTTCTCTTGTACCGACAGACGAGACCATCATGCACGAAAGATATATAGATCACTGAAACACGGAAGGGGACATTTTTAAGTACCCTGTGATGTAGTCAGAAAATTGTAAGTAAATGAGTCCTTGAAATATTGCCACGAAACACCACCTATAGGGAAGGAGCGTGTGTCGTGGAATAGTCAGGAGGAATCAGCAGAAGCCTTCAATTCTAATACACGATCACAGGGTCCTTAAGTGGGGTAGTACAATGCATGGAGGATTAATTAACAGACATAATTATTAGTTGATCTTGGTACTACAGGGTTGGTGGCAAATTTTAAAGTCCTGGAGAGAGAGAGAGAGAGAGAGAAGGTGCTGACTGTCGCCTCGTCTGCCAAGTCATGAAGTATAAAGCATGGGAATATACCTGTAATTACATAAGCATCTGGCCGAGCAGTCCCGAGTCTGGTTGACCGAAACCGCGCAGATGCTCGGACCCCCAAATGGGAGTCAGGGTGATAGTGAGATCTGTTCGTGGTCTAGTTTGGTGTAATCAGTACGCCACCAATTTACTCTCAAAAGAATATCCTCATCTTAATTTATCTCCCTGAATATTGTAGTGTGTGTGTGTGTGTGTGTGTGTGTGTGTGTGTTCGAGAAGCGGCTATTATTCCCTAAAATTAGATGTTTATTTGAGGGCGACTAGATGATGTTTATATGAGGATGTTTATATGTTTATTTAAGGTTAACCAGATGATGTTTATATGAGGTTGATTAGATGATGTTTATATGTATATCTAAGGTTAACTAGATGATGTTTATATGATAATGTTTATATGTTTATTTAAGGTTAACCAGATGATGTTTATATGATGTTTATAGAAGGATGTTTATATGTTTACTAAAGGTTAACCAGATGATGTTTATATGAGGGTGACCAAATGATGTTTATATAAGGTTAACTAGATGATGTTTACTGAAGAAAGTTTATATGTATATCTAAGCTTAACTAGATGATGTTTATATGTTTATTTAATGTTAACCAGATGTTTATAGAAGAAAGTTTATATGTATATCTAAGTTTATCCAGATGATGTTTATATACTCACGTCTTACAAGTAAAGGGGTCGATGGTAGAATGACTGCATGGCTATCTATAATTATATCATCTCCTTCTCTAAGGGCCTTATCAAAACCTCGTACATATACGTGTGTCGTAAACTACAGACACGTGATTTGAGGACAATTATAAAAAAAGTGAATCCTCCTAACAATGACACCAAGCAACACATCTCCTATCTGGTAACACTGAGGGGATTTGTTTCACAGTATAGTTTGGAGGAATCAGTACCCTTCTAGTTTAGCCCCCTCATAAAAAAAAATAATAATAATAATAAATAAATAAATAAAGGAAAAAATGTATCTAGGTTTTGCCCTTAATCTCTCTCAGTGATTAGTATTTTTCCGACCTTGTTCATATCGTAATAGATAGTCTAGTACCGAGTAATCTCAGTTATCATTGAGAGAGAGAGAGAGAGAGAGAGAGAGAGAGAGAGAGAGAGAGAGAGAGAGAGAGGAGCTGAACACACAGAGCATAAAATTAGAGGTAAATGAGTCCTTCAAATATTGCCACGAAACACACACACACACACACACCCACACACACATACCTACACACATACACACATACACACACACACACACACACCTACAGTATATGGAAAGAGCTTGTTTCGTGGTGTAGTCAGGAGGAATCAGAAGCCTCCAATTCTCATACACGATCACAGGGTCCTTAATTAAACCATTATTATGTTATGCCAATGTGGTCTTAGTTGTTGTTTCCTATCTCTCTCTCTCTCTCTCTCTCTCTCTCTCTCTCTCTCTCCTATATTTATTTTACTCTCTCTCTCTCTCTCTCTCTCTCTCTCTCTCTCTCTCTCTCTCTCTCTCTCTCTCTCTCTCTCTCTCTCTCTCTCTCTCTCTCTCTCTCTCTCTCTCTCTCTCTCTCTCTCTCTCTCTCTCTCTCTCTCTCTCTCTCTCTCTCTCTCTCTCTCTCTCTCTCTCTCTCTCCTTATTTACTCATAACACACTTGCACTCATTCATAATAATAAAAATAGGCTGATAGTCAAAGTACAATATTACCATTTATTAAAACATTTATTACAACAGTGAGGATATTCCTATATTAAAGTTTAGACACATAATAATTGTTAGTTAGTGTTGTGTGAGTGTTTCAATCAAGACATGTCCACCCTCATTATTTCACACATTACGACACACATACACACACAGACAGACAGATATACAGATACATACATACACACATACACATATACATACATATATACAGACTCACACACACACACACACACAGACAGATATACAGACACATAAACACACACACATATATATAGATTAACACACGTATATAAAGACAAACATACACACACATATATACAGACACACACGTATATAAAGACACACAGACACACACACAGACAAATATGCAGACACATAAACACACACACATATACATATATACAGACTCACACACACATATAAACACACAGACAGATATACAGACACACACACACATATAAACACACAGACAGATATACAGACACACACACATATATAAACACACACACACGTATATATAATAACACACACACACACACACACATATATATATATATATATATATATATATATATATATATATATATATATATATATATATATATATATATATATATATTAACACACGTATATAATACACACACACACACACATAACACTGTCAACAAATATAATAATTATATACTTTTTGCACCATCTACGGTTGTTTGAATACGTTATCATTACAGTCGGGAAAAAAAATAAAAATTAGAACTCCCCTATGGATATATTTATCATTAATGTCAATGTAAGGTTGGTACCTATACTTTTTTTGCCGACTGTACTCACTCATAAAAAATCAAGGCTGAATCTTTATTATCTCCATTCATTACATCACTCACTCACTCACTTAGGGTCGATTCCACAGTGGTATTTGTTTGGTAGCTTCCTAACCAACCACACTTGTAAGGCTTTATTATTTTCTAAAAGCTGAGTATCCGTATTCACAAAATCTATCAAAAACAGTTACATAATGATGATCATTGTATAGTTTATTCACAAAATCTATTAAAACAGTTAAATAATGATAATCACAGCATAGTTTATTCACAAAATCTATTAAAAACAGTTAGATAATGATAAGATAATCACTGCATAGTTTATTCACAAAATCTATTAAAATAGTTTGATAATAATGATCACTGCATAGTTTATTCACAAAATCCATTAAATAATTCAGCCATAAGTCATTAACACGGCCAAGATTATTTCGTTTTGCGTGCTTACAAACCACTACGAACGACTATGGAATCGACCCTTACTTTACTCCATCAATCAATTATTGTGTGTGTTCATAACTATAAGAAGCGTGAAGGTTGTTTGTGGTGGAGGTGTGATAACGTATGTACACTCGTGATACGTAATCCCTGACCAGAGACGAACGACAGGCACCACACATACAGTTGGACACATGAATGGGTGGTACAGCCCAAGTGAAAGATGGTCCATTTCTGCCAATATCAAGTTCCTTAGTGCCAAATAGGAGACATCAGGGGCAGAAGTCAGTATTGAGGATGGTAATAAAAAGCAAGTACCTGATAATAGACACTGGTTACTCAAATGGGACAAGTATCTTTCACTTGGGCTGTACCACCCATTCATGTGTCCAACTGTACACTCGTGATACATAATTTCTGACCAGAGTGTGAGGAGCAGGAAGCTTCGAATCGCCTGGTATTACTCATTTCCCCACCCAGTACACCTATAGAGGCTGAGTTCGAATGCAGGGTATGTGTGTGTGTGTATGTGTGGTGCCTGCCGTTCGTGTCTGGTCAGAAATTACATATCACGAGTGTACTTAATTAAACTCGGATATTATAGTCTCCAGCCCACCTGAGTCGAAGCCCGAGATCTGAAGTAGGCGGTTTCTGGACAACACACCCAAAATAAAGCCTCTATTGGTTTGGGGGTGGGGCTGTGTGTTTGTGTGTGCGTGTGTGTGTGTAGCCTGGTGATAGTTGGGGGGGGAGGCTGTTAATCTACTCCTGTTTCATGGCATACTTTGGAAGAACCAAGGCGCTCCAAAGTACAGTACCAAAATTGAGAAATATGAGTTGAGAAAAATGCCTTAGGAAAAAAAAAAAAAAAATCAGGATTTATATATGATTTGGCTGGCATTAAAGGGGTGCGGGAATAGGGGGACAGGTTTGGGGGGGTTAGGGGGGTGCGGAGGGTTTTGGGGGGGTTTGGGGGGTGCGGGAGTAGGGGGACAGGCTTGGGGGGGTGTTAGGGGGGTGCAGGAATAGAGGACAGGCTTTCTACCCACCCCAAGCCTCTCCCCCTATTCCCGCACTCCCCCAGTCCCCCCCCCAAGTCTGTCCCCTACTCCCGCACCCCCTTAAGAATATTCAAAGCAAAGACAGAAAATTTAGGACTGGATAAAAATTCGTCCCCAGGTAGGAAGGAAGGAAAGAAGGTTTGAGTTATCGATAGAAATTGAGGTTGCCAATAATCTGAGAATATCAAAAGTAGGATTATAGTTCAACCACCATTAATTAGCCCCAATATCTTTTTCATATTATATTTCAAAGGGCTATCACACATTTATTTATTCCCGCACCCCCCCAGTCCCCCCCCCCCTAGCCTGTTTCCTAATTCCTGGGTAATTCACTTTTGTTACATTGGAGTGCCATGATTCCTCCAAAGTATATAAGCCAGGAAACAGCAGCACCAGATGAACAAAATAATATGGTGTTCTTTTTGTTGCTTGGAATAGTTTGGAGGAATGAGTTGCTCCAGATTTGCCAACACTGTACTGTCACGAGCACTAATAAGTATACAGCTTTAGTTGAAACTTTGAACAGTCCAATTCACCAACGAAGAAATTCCAATGGAGATCTTTTTGTGCATTTATTTACTGTCTCGAGGTATTCGAAGCACACCTGAATACTTAGTGCTCTTGACTGTACTTCCCCTTTAATTAATTAAGTCACTGAGTCATCAAACTCTTTACTTACCTACACAGAGAAATGGCTGGGTGGCTGTGTGTCAAGTGGTGGTTGGTGTTGGTGTTTTTTTTTTTTTTTTTTTTTTTTTTAATTCATTGCGCCGTAGCGTCAGTCAATAGGCAGACAACAGTACACAAGGGTAGGCGGGACTCACAAGAACCCAATGACCACACACACACACAAGCACACACACATGCGCACACACACACACATCACGAAAACATAACAGAATGAAGCACAAACATACAGACAAATATTTACATCATGACCTACTTAAATCCACCAAAACGAGGGTGGCGCACCAGAAGTTCCTCCAGAACCTGATGGTTCAGCAGGTGTCGACAAACCACATCAAGTGGCAGGCCCTGGGGCAGCAAGTGTCGGACAGTGGGGCAGGCCAGGCAATAGTGCTCTATAGTGTTAGCACGAAGCGCTCGACACAAGCGACACTCAGTGAAGGGAGGCTCACCCTGCATCCCAGCAACCTGCCACGGTGGCCGGTAACCAAGCCTCAAACGAGCAGAGACTACATTGTGCCTCCGAACCATGAGGCCTCGACGACGGTAGGAATATTTGTGACGGCATACAGACTCGTAATGGGTGATGGAGATGCTGAAGGGCCTCTCTGCATCCCTGCGTCGCCGTACAGGGAGGAGAGCGGCGGAGCGGACTTTAGAGAGGTAACATGTCAGGGAGAGAGGACGTCCAGCACCACGAGGAGGCAGATGGCAGGCTTCCTTTGCGAGTCTGTCAACTGTACCATTGTGACGTAAACCTACATGGGATGGCACCCATAAAAATTTGACAGTCAATTTACGATGACGCAATAAGGCCAAAAACGATAAAATCTGCTGAACAACAGTAGAGTGTGTGGGCTGAACACTAGAGAGGGAATGAAGGGCAGGTTTGGAGTCACAAAAAATGGCAGCATTCACTCCACGTTGACAAACAACACTAACAGCATCCAGAATGGCATACAGTTCACACAATGTTGAGCTAGAGTGGTTACAGAGATGACGGCCAACCCAGCCCCCTGGAGGTGACTCCAGGTCAGGCGAGAAAACAGCACAACCTGCTGCACCATCCACCTGCAATGAGCCATCAGTGTAGAGGCAGTATGGATCTGTGATGGAGGAAGTCACTGTTTCTATGTGTTCTAGAGCCAACTGCCGCTGTAGAGAAGGCAGCTCCGACTTGGAAGTAGGTGTAAAGCTCACATCAGGTGTTGGTAGCATCCATGGAGGGGGCCCTGGGGGTACGTCTGCAACCATTATATCTATATTAAGACCACGGAGCACAGAGGAAACAGACCTTATAAGAGTACGTCCAGCAGGCAGTATGGGAGGGACCGGGTAGTTTGGTCTAAGAGAAGTCCTGACTAACTGAGAGTAATGGGGTGAAAGATGTGCGAAATGGAGGCACTTGACAGTGAAGCCAGTAACATTACAATAAATTCTCTCGATTAATGGGGGAAGACGCAACTCACGCTGCATGTTCACTATCCTGGTCGACATTGGACAGCCGAGAATTATTCTCATTGCTCTATTCTGAAATTTTTCTAAAGTTTCCAGAGTAGCCCTGGGAAGTTGAATCAAAGCAGGGGAGAGGTAATCAACAACTGAACGGATAAAAGCAATATAGATGGTTCTGGCTACTGGGATGGAGATGCCCGAGGAGTTGTTAGATAGCCATTGAAGTGGTGTAAGTCGGCGCTGGAGACGAACCAATAAGTCCTGGACAATGGGATGGTCTTGAGGTCTGGCAGGGACAATCGGCCAAATATTGACTGGCGCACCCAGGTAGCAGTACTGGGAACACATGGGAATGACAGTCCCTCCAATGGTGAACACTGGCTGAGCTTGAGGAAGTCGGCAGGTGAATATTCTGCTCTTATCTGGGGAGACAATAATGCCACAGTGAGAGGAGACCACAGAGAAGGAGTCAAGAAACCGCTGGAGATCCCTTGGTGAGGTAGAATGAACACAGATATCATCAGCATAGCATGTAATTGTAGTTCCAGGTATATCAGGGAGAGAAGTGAGCAACCGATGCATCAGAATATTAAATAACAATGGGCTGAGAACACCACCTTGAGGCGTACCAAGATGAAAACTGCGCAAAGGACTGAGTGCACCACTGAAAAACACATGGGAGGTCCTGTTACTCAGGTAGCCCCGAATCCACCGTAGTAGATTACCCTTTATCCCAAAGTCAACCAGTTGATCCAAAATGACGTCTCTATTAGCAACATCGAAGGCACTTCGAAGGTCAATGAAGGCCACCACACTATCCCTGGAAAGGCGAGAGTACAGGTCGACTAGGCAGTGATGTGTGCTCCGCTGGGGAAGGAAACCAAACAGCCATGGAGAAAGGCGATCCTGCAGTCTGTACATGAGACGATTGAGTAAGATTCTCTCCATAACCTTACAGAAACAGGAAGTAAGGGAAATAGGCCTGAACTTCGCAGTGCCGGGCTTAGGGATGGGTATTATTGTGCTGCTGGTCCAGGCTCGTGGTACACAACCGTCACGAAGACAAAGATTGTACAGTCGAAGTAGAGGGTTCCCAGGAACTTGTTGAAGTAGACGCAGCACAGCATAAGTAATACCATCATCACCAGGGGAAGAAGCTTTACCCCGAGAGAGAGCACGGCGCAACTCCTCCTCAGTTATCTCCTCTGCATCATCGTCATCATCTTGTAACAGAGCAGACATTAGACGTAGCCGATGGACAGCAGCACGGGAAGCGAGTGCATCTTGTATGTGGATGGGTAGACTGGCTTGGGTAGATTGTTCTGACCAGGCATCAACAAGTTGTTTGGCATAGTCGGCAGGAGTGTGATGACGAGCAGTGGCCGGTGTCTTTTTAACAACCCGACGGATGAGGTGCCACATAGAAGCCACACTTGTTTGCTGGTTGATGCTGTCCGTGAACCGCTGCCAAGACTCAGTGTGAGCACAATCCTGCAGGGCAACTAAAGCGTCCCTAGACATCTGGTAACGATGGAGTAGGTCAGGGGTTGGGTTGGCTTGAAACAATAGGCCATCACGTTCAGCCTCCTCCTTTGCCTCCTGTATATGTGCATCCAGCGTCCAGGAGTGGGCAGTATGGCGATGCTGGAGGTGTGGCCGGGAGACGTATAGCCTATAAAAGTCATGAGTAGCAGATACAAGATCAGAGTACAACTGTTCAGCTGATGATATGTCAAATGTAGGGAATACATGGGCCATAAATAAGATGTAGGTCGGGCAATATTTAGGGGGCACAGCAATACGCAAACGAGTGGCTGAAGCACCCGACCCAGCAGTTAGAGAATAATGAAACCGAAGAGCAATGTGATCAGAGAATAAGTCTGGCACAGAGGAGCACTGGACCTGAGATGCTATCAGGCCAGACGAGAGGATGTAATCCAGAGTACCTCCCCGGCAATGAGTGGCACCGCCAGTGTCCCAGTGTGTCAGATGATGCTTGCGGATGTATGAAAGGAGACGAACACCATTACGATTAATAGAGCCAGTACCATCACCCAAATCAGAATGCCGAGCATTAAAATCTCCCATATACACCATACCACGCACTGTTGGAGAAGGAAGAGCCTCAAGAGTGAGTCTAGCTGGGGCAGAATAGACATTACATAGTTGGAGTACTCCATTCCCAGGTAGAACCTCAAATAGCTGAAAGGTCATGTCAGGATCAGTGGAGGTACGGAGAAGGCGATGTGGCAAGGAGCTATGTATGTAAGTCAGGAGACCATTCCTTACCAGATGAACATATGGCACATAACCTGAGAGAGGAGAAGCTTGCCCAGCAGTGAGCGGCCGTCCTGGAAATGCTTCCTGGAGAAAAATAACACTGGGATGATGACGAAAAACATAGGCCTTGAGTTGAGTGAGCTTAGCATAACTGGTGATACCACATACATTCCAGGAGATGACATCCAGCCGGCAATCACTAGCGAACTCTGTATTTGGAGGTAGAAGTCCGGTGAGTGGGGGCAGATGAGCGACCTGGAGAAGAAGATGGACCAGGAGAAGGGACTGACTCGAAAAGCTTTTCAAGGCGAGATGCAACAGTATCCATCTTTTCGGTAAGGGTAGTGACAGTTGAGATGATGGCCTGCTGAGCCTCGACCAAGGTGGAGAGTTTGGAATCATTGGCAGCCTGAGCGGCAACCAGCCCATCAATCCTGGCTTCAAGGGCAGAAAAGCGGTTTTCGAGAGCCGTACATCGTGCCATGAGGGTAGCAACAGACTTGCGGAGGGCCAGGTCTGGAGGTGAGGCAGGGCTGGTAGGAGGAGCAGGGCTGGTAGGAGGAGCAGACTGGGGAGGTGGTGGTGGTGGTGGTGGTGGTGGAGGCAGAGCAATAGTAGAGACACGATCCTGGACCTTACGTCGAGTACATCCATGCCACACGTTAACCCCTGGCTGAAGGCATCGTGGACACTTCCATCGAGACGTATCTTCAGGAGGTGAAGGCTCAGAGGTGGAGGCAGCAGGACGTGATGGTTCACCCCTGACAGGACACGTCTTGGAATCATGGTCGGCCGCAAACCATGCACATTTCGGCCTGGCAGAACAGTACCGGGAGATATGCCCCACACCCCAGCACCTGTAGCACCAAGGCTGGTCATTATGAAGTTTCCTCACCTCACACGGTGGAAGACAGGGGAGGAAATCAAAGGAAATCTCATTTGGAGGTGGATCGGGTTGACTCCAGACAACAACAATACGGCTAATGGGGGAACCATCTTGGAAAAAACGACGGGCAAAGTACACACCAGGGTATCCTTTGGCAAGTTTCGGGTCAACATCAATAGGAAAACGAGTGAGGATGTAGCTGGGGAACTTACGAGGCCTCTCAGGTGAGTCTTCAAGAATGAGAGGCAGAGATAAAAATTCACCAGCCTTCACTCTATCAATGATGTCCTGACGCTTCCTAGAGATGTAGACAAACCGGGAGGTGACAGCAGCCATCTTGACTTCAGCCAGTTCACGCTGCAACTGGAAGGCCCTGTTGACATCAGACAACCAACGCAGCTTTGTGTCCGTAGATGGGTTTCCAGAGAAGGAGAGTTTGACATAGGCATCTCTCGGGGCAAAAGCAGGAAGGTTGGACGAGGGCAAGGAGTTGGTATACAAAGAAGAAACACCAGGGTGAGGCAGATGGAGGCAAACAGTCCACACCATCGGAATCCTGCGAGGAGTCGGACGAGGCATCAACAGGTCGCTTGGTAGAGGTTGAGGAGGTGGACGGCTGCAACCTGAGCTGCGGAGTGACCGAGGAGAGGGGGGGAGGGTTGCGAGAAGGCAGCTCAGGCCAGTGATCCTCAATTGGAGACTCGTCTTCCTCCGACATTGCCAAGTCGGCCTCCAAGCAGGAATCCGCACTCTCCATCAGGCCAGGCAAGGCCTAGATGGAAAGGAAACAACAACACAAACAACTAAACACTCAATCAGCCAGGGACACACACACACACACACACAGACAATCACAACAAAACTATACACAGAACCACAACAGACAAACAACACCAGCAACACCACAGAAACAACAACACATAAACAAGAACTCACAAACAACACAAAAAATACAAACAAGAGCTCCAAAACAACACAAAACAACAACACAAACGAGAATGGAGGCAGAGCGCCACGAGTACGTCCACACTCCACCTGTTCTGGAGCGAGACTCTGGTGTTGGTGTTGTCTCTCACCTCAGTGTTTGGTAAGTAGCTATGTAATTTAGTGCTTTATAATCTATACTCATCACAAACATACAATAATACTGCTTTATTAATTAGTATGGTTGATACGTAACTGTGTGCTTAATGGTCTCTACTCATAAATAACATGGAATAATACTGTTTTATTAATTAACATGGTTGATAAGTAATTGAGTGCTTTATGGTCAATATTCATCACAATACAATATTACTGGTTTATTAATTAACATGGTTCATAAGTAACTTAGTGGTTTATGGTCTCTACTCATAAGTAACATACAATAATATTGCTTTATTAATTAACATGGTTGATACGTAACTTTGTGCTTTATGGTCAATACTCATCACAATACAATATTTTAAGTTGCATAGTTTCTAAAATTTCTTCCAAAAGAGTTACAGGCTGATACGTAAACCTTTAATGATATTAATTAATCTTCAGTGGTTATTAATTTCCTAGATGTGCTGCATTCAAACCTGCAACACAAAGATTAATAAAGGAACGTTGCTTAATTCGTCTGCAAAATGTTGAAGAAAATTTAGTTTTTTTTTTTTATGGTGAAATAATGATTCGGCGAGGTTGGTTGACCGAGTTTATAAAGTTGAGAATTAAGGACCCTGTGACCGTGTATAATAGAGTCACGAAACAAACTCCTTCAATATAGGTGGTGTTTCGTGGCAATGTTTTTAGGACTCGTTTACCTCCAATTTTCTGACTACATCACGAGGTTCATTAAGGGGGATGTTTGGTCTTGGTAAATCTGGAGCAACTGAATCCTCCAAACTATTCCAAGCAACAGAACGCCATTATTTTTGCTCTTCTGGTCCTGTTTCCTAGCATACTTTGGAGGAATCAAGGCACTCCAATGTACCAAAAAAGAATTACCACCTTAAGGGACCCTGTGATGTAGTCAGAAACTTTGTAGATAAATGAATCCTTCAAATATTGTCACGAAACACACACACCCCTATATGGAAGGAACTTGTTTCGTGGCATAGTCAGGAGGAATCAGAAACCTCCAATAATTAATCATACACGACAGTTTTACCTCAGTGATGCCGGGAATTCTCAATCTATCATCTGTTGTTATATGTCATTCCAACCAGTTACATTGTGGCTGGCTGAGGGAATGAACTTTTTTGTATGTGTGTGCTATAGTACATAACTTCCCACAAGCAATAATAACTCAAAAATCAAAGAAAAATTACTTCTTAGGTTATTTGTTTATGAGGGTGCCAATTTTATTTTTGTTTTTCACAGGACACCCAAAGCCTCAACCCACAATGCGAGGAGGAGACCATGCCGAATTTCCATTAGTGGTAGGTAGCCTATCTATATCCTGAACGTTTGTCTTGTCGTCACACATACTGTATGTCATCACTACACACACCAGTCATTTACTCGGGTAGTACTGTGTTGTTTTGTAGAAGGTACAGAGGTGTTATTCTGCTATCAAACCGACAAGCAAGCCAGCAAGGGCAATTCAATAGCATGCCAGTGATTTCTTGGTTAAGACGTCATTTCCATTCGTGCCTGGCACTCACCCTAACTAAACCTGTGTATTGAACTGGGTTATTGTAATAATGTTTGCCCGTCTGGCATTCCCCTATAGTGTGGACAGGCCTTTAACGTGGAGCCTGGTGAGCTAGCCACAGCCAGGATGCAGAGAGTAGACCTAATACATATTACCCTCTAAATTCTGATCACAGTCTGAGGACAACCAGAGGCACAACTTACTGTAACTTATATCATATTATACTCACCTCATATGAAAGACCACTGAACAGTAGGAACACTTGATATTATCATCCTCAATACAACTTTTGCTTGTGATTCATGTAAAATTAAAAATTTATATAAACTTACATTGTGCTGACGATATATATATTTTGGTGTTTCTCCCCAGGGAACCATCTTTTCTAGAGCCCATGAAGGAACTTTTCCCCCACCATGTTTCTGGCCGTGTCGAGGAAACTAACAACAAACCAACCACTTCACAACACAGGGGCAACCATTCACAACCTTCCTTCAGAGTGCCACCCAACACCTTCCTTCAGAGTGCCACCAAACACCTTCCTTAAGAGTGCCACCCAACACCTTCCTTCAGAGTGCCACCAATACCTTCCTTCAGAGTGCCACCAATACCTTCCTTCAGAGTGCCACCCAACACCTTCCTTCAGAGTGCCACCCACCAACACTTTCCTTCAGAGTGCCACCCACCAATACCTTCCTTTAGAGTGCCACCCAACACCTTCCTTCAGAGTGCCACTAATACCTTCCTTCAGTGCCATTTAATACTCCATCAACTACAAAGTCACACAACACAACAATTATAATAACAATATCACACAACAAACACAACAAAAATAGCTTAATTAACAAAACCACACAACAAATAAAGGTTCAAATCAATGCAACACCTGGAAGATCTGAACTTTCTTCATCTACACAACATATATAATTTATACCTCCAGGAAAAATATAAAGGTACACATAAAAAACAAAATCATGTGGACCTGTTCTCACAACCCAGACTTTCTTACCTATACCCAACCAACCCCAAACCCCTTCCTCTTGCACAACTCACAACCCCACCCAACCCATCTTCCCCAATGCCTTCAGTGCCCATCTGTGTACCATGTTTTTACAGACACAGTTCACACCAACGCTGCAGCCAGACCATATGTACAATACAGCTCATTCTATTTTTGTTTGAAAGCTAAAGGTTTGCAGTTTGTAATGTTAATTTTATATATTCTTTAACATTAATCATTGCAGAATTATGGTACCAACTTATTAAATCAGGCAAAAAACAGCTGCCCATAATATGCCTGTGGGTCATGGTAGATCTACAAACTACACCAGATACTTAAGGGTTCATTAATACAGCTCATTATTCCCTTGGGTGTGAAGGACCTGTCAATAACAATTCAAGTAAAATGTAGAGTATTAACCAAGTAGAACAAACGAACGACACTAAATATTGGTCACTGTTTTGAGTGGATAAAGATTTGGGATGTAAGAAAGGGAAGTGCAGTGCTGTAGTATAATTATAATTTAAGGTAGTAATAACAGTAACCAATGTAGTAAGATAAAAATGTTATAAATTAAAATGTTTCAAATTTATTAATTTGCTATTAAATCACAGTATACTAGTAATACAATAAACGCTCAAAGAAACAGTTTTCATTCTTTTACCCCAATCTATAATTCAGAAAGATTTCACTACATTACTTTATAACTTACTGACCTGCTAAAGAACAATAAGAATGAACTAATTACAGACTTTATTGTTGATTTGGAAAGCAATACTATATTGGAAAATGTTGGTTTACTCTGATAAGGGCTTGTCATTCCTTTCTATTAGAAAATAACATTTTCTATTTGGAGTTCTCTATAAATAGTTAAAATTTATTAATATAAAGATGATCATATAAAAATTAATACAACAATCGCTTAGTCCAGGTTACATGCACTACCCCTATGTTAAACAAAAAGCCTTTCCCATAATACAGTTTAACAAGAAAAATCTTGTTCTCCTGACTGCAAAATTGATTTATGAAAAATATGAAAATATTAGTCAAAATTCAAGTCTTTGAAATTAAGCAAAATCTGTGAACTTTCATGGTTGTATTTAAAGAAGTCCTTATTTCCATTTAAAAATATACCAGAGCATGGCCAAGTTGGCATTAGTATGTTTTGACTTCAAGGCTATGATACATACTGTAGGTACTATTACAGTCCTTTGCACCAGGATGTTACTATCTAGAACCAGCATATGTAACCAGCTGGAAGCTTCATGATGTGCTATATTTTGACAAAAATATTACTGGGGAGAGGGAGAGGAAACAATAGTCACATGTCCAACCAAGAGGAGTGGGATTGTCAGTGTCAATATCCCCAAGGTAAAATGGCTTCTCTCTCAGGCTGGTATGGTGGTGATAAAAATACCAAGGAGAGGACTACTAGTAATGTGGATGAAGATATGAGAGATATAATTACAAAGATGAAGGTGTTAAAAGGGAGACAGGATAATTAGGATAGAGCAAATGAAAGGTAAAGAGGACATTGTACATTACCTCTGTAAGGCCTGAAACATTTGTTGTCACCTAAGTTTCCTGCTATTTCTAGTTTAATTGATCTCCAAATGACCATGACAAATTCCTCAATAATACATCTATTATTGTAATGATGTGGATACTTTTATCTAACTTACCAGTGATTGTAATGACTTATTTTGGATATTCCAGCATGAATATTCGAACACCTTCCGTTTCAGAATGATGCTAAAAAATAAACTTTGTGTTAGATCTTCATCTGTTATACCTTAAACTGGTCTGAACATTCTCTTGTGGCCATTCACTGAGGTAATACTTGTCTCTCAACTTAAACTATTTTTCAGCAAATCTTATGAGTAAGTCTATATGAACATTCTAGTGCCAGGCAACTAAGATCACATGACACTAATCTAAGAATAAGTGTCTAGCCAGCATTCCAATCTTAAAAAAAAAAAAAAAAAAAAAGTTCAACAAACCAACACAAACACAACTGATGTGTCTTACGAAATGGTTCAAGGGAACTCTTCTGTCCTTGTTATAACTTACAAATATTACAAACACCAATAAATACAGCACACTACAAACATCTAATGAAAAGCTCGAGGAGTCTATCAATATGCATCCATTAATAACATACACAAATGAAAGTATAGTATGCAAAAATGGGTAGGATTTCCTGGTTGTCTTTCCCCTTAATGGAGAAGCTGGTCCTGCAGTGAACCAGAAGACTTCACATGTCCCATACTGCACCAAAATCACATATTACCACCAGAGCTACAGTAAGTTATTTAATTAAGGAGGTATATAGCACATTGTTTTGGGTGATAAATCCAGAGCAGATGATTCCTCCAACTACAGTATTCCAGGCAAAAGGATACCATTATTTATATTCATTTGGGTCTGTTTCCTGGCATATTTTGGAGGAATCAAGGCGCTCCAGTCTATCAAAAGAATATTATCCCCATAAGATAGAGTGCAGTATTTAATTAGGATAAAAAATAAAAGTTCTGAGGGTCTAATATTATTCAGTTCACTATACATCTGACAGCCTTTTCTAGAAAGCAAAATTCCTGTCAAGTGTTCTGATTTCCAATTTCAACTTACTTATTATGAAGCCAAAACAATAAAGAGGTCTTCCACATTACATGTATTTTATTTTAAATATTCTGAAAACCATCCAATACTCTTTGCACTCTTTAAGAATTATTCCACACACACTAGGTATCTGTAAAATATAAATATTAATGACACAAATATCATACTGGTTTCATCTTTCACTAAAACCCTGGGAAAGCTAATCAGTTTGCAGCAGTTACCAATAGTTACTGGTGACATCACTTCTTCAGAAAATTTATATCCTTGTGGATATGGAAGATGTATACTGTACACAAATATCAACTAGTATCTTGTTCACAAAAGACATTTTCAGATCATCTTTGCCTGCTCTTATTTAACATATTCATGTGGCAACAAAGTTAGTCTCAATAGAGAATAATATCTTAAGGCCATGAAGACTGCATTGCATCATCCCCAATGGCTAGGAATTTAATTAGGCTACAGACTGGGGAAACACACTTACATAAGCATTATATATATTAATATCTGCACATGACTGATTGTATGTGGCTGTTTGTGACTGCATGTGTGAATATGCATAGAAAAGTATGAGTGAAATTTATGAAAATGTGTGCACAATTGAGTGTGTATCACTTTCCTAGATCTCCTACCTATTCATAACAGTAGCAGCAGCAGCAAGGTATGACATTCAGTACACATCCACTGATACATGCATCTTTATTTTTTTCGAAACTGGTGGCTATCCAGGCCTGCCTCAAAGAAGGATGGCCCCAAAGCCAAAAGTTCTTTTGATGCTCTCCCAGTAGTAGGTCTGCCAGCCTTGTTTGGTGTGCTCAACCTCACTGCCAGGAGAAGTATAATTATGGTTAGAATAAAGTAAAACTGGCAAATTGGAGTGGAAAAAACATTGGGTCAGGTTTTTTACGAACTAACAAGGATATATATTTCAGGATTCAGTCTATTCCACTAATTTTTTTTCCAACTTGGCAAAAGATTTCAAGAATGTGGGACTATTTTAGCCTGTTTTTTTGCTGTTTGTTATCCATATAAACAATCATTATCATCAATATCCTCTTTCCCAATTTTCAAGAGGTGGGAAGGCTCTAGTGCCAGTGCAGGACCCCTGACAGACAAGGGGTCCAACTCCGAGGCTATCTGAGCCTTTAGTGTGATCATTGTTAGAGAGCAGGATCCCCAACCCTCACTCCCCCCCCCTGTATCATTAAGTTTCTGAGTGCACCATATCAAGAATGGTGGGCGATGGGATGCCACTTCTCTAACCCTAAGGTGTTGGACCATTTACATTAAAAGAAAAAAAATGTAATAACAGTGTTAGATAATTTAAACACAATATTACCTTGCTGGGACCCCAGTCTGAGTGAGGATGATATTTGTACAATCTTCCTTCTGCTCCAGGTCCAGCGTTACAGTTGAGTAATGTCCACTTGGCCACGTCTTGAACCGCCACTTCTGAATAATCTGCTTATTGGTTTCCTGTTGATAATTGCAAGACATACATATGGACAATTTCCTCTTCCAAGTACTTCCAAGGTCTAAAAGTACTCAATATCTCAAATTATTCCTACACCCTTCCATCATAAAACAGTTTAATTTCACAATTACCTTAATTAATTCATAACCTTACAACAGAAACTTAACCCAAAATCTCACCAAGGAGACAAATTCACCCGAGATGTTTCCTCCAAAAAATTCAAATTTTCCTCCTTTTTCCACCTCCAATTTTACATCCCCTCTAGTGAAGGCAGCCACCATCTGCAATGACATAACAACATCAAATAAATACACTAGACTCATGACATGATACTTATAAATACATGTAACTACATAATACTTTATGTTATTACACTGAGGCCCTCAGAGAAAATCACCAAATGTTTCTAATCCCACAAAGTAAGATGAACGTTAGATTTCTGTATTTCTAATTCCTTACCTTTCTTACTAGTGCAAACTAGTGAGTAATGGTTGAATGTTGTATGTGGGGTGCAACTTAACACTTTGTGGTTTAGTAGTCTAATATGGTGTAAATCAGGTAACAATAAAAATGTAACTGCGTACCGTATATTACCATAAATAAACAAATAGTAAAGCACACCCACCTCATGCTGAGTGAGAGCTCTGTAGAGATCCTCAGCTGTGCATTTGAAGCTCTGGGATAGGGTAACCTTAGAGGTAGGAATTTTGCAACCCAAATCCATTTTTTCTATGTTGTTCGTGGTAGTTCGCAGCAGCTGTGGAGATAAATACAAGGTGCAGGAAAGGATAAACGAAATGCCATAATCAATATCTATAATATCTAATTGAGTTTATTCATAATATTATATGTATGAGTAAAAAGGAAAGTAATGTGTGAGGAAAATAGTGAGCAATATTGACTTGGGAAGGGAGTATGTATAGACAATAAATTTTAGTGAGTTTCTACAGTGTAAAATATATGAAAAATACACAAAACACAGGTAACGCATTGTAAGATTGTACAAGAAAAGTCTAACAAAATAGAAATACACAATATTATATGGTACAAGACAAATGACCCTGATAAGAAAAATTGCTAAACATTCTGATTTCAAAAGTACTTTAATAAATATGTAGAGCCAGTCATGATGCTGTAGGTTACATAGTCCTCAAAACAGTACAACAAAGCACTGAGCAGCATCTCTACTGGGAGTCGGTATATTTGGCATTGTTTGCAGGAATCAGTAGCCTTAAATTCATTGACAACTCAAGGCAATTAATTAAGGACCCAGTGATGGTGTATGAAAATTGAAGGCTTCTGATTCCGCCTGACCATGCCACGAAACAAGCTCCTTCCATATAGGTGGTGTTTCATGGCAATACTTGAAGACCTTATTTATCTCCAATTTTTTTTAACTACATCATAGGGTCCCTTAAGCACTGGGTGATTCGTGACACAGTTATGATGAAATAAGAGGAGATTCTTATGTTGGTGAATTGGAAGGTATTTGATTCCTTCAAACTAAGCCAAGAAACAGATCCCCTATTAGTACCATTGAAGGCATCTGTTTTCTGGCATAGTTAGGAGGAATCAGTAGCCTTCCAATTTGCCAACAAGAGAATCTCCCCTTAATTATGAAGATGAGAGTAGCCAAACGAGGAAAAGAAATAAGACACTAACATTGGTGGACTGCTGTGTGGTGGCGGAGGGTGAGGTGATTACCGTCTTGCTCTGGTTGGTCACCGCCTGGCCTTTAGTTGGCTTAATGAGATCTGTGGCATATTCTGTTAGGCACAAACTCCATATCAGAAAAATATACCAATAGATTTAAATAATAATAATAATAATAATAATAATGCTAAAAACTCGCAGTACAAAAATATCATACCTACAACACGTATATCTGTAAGGCTCAACACAAATTAGAATAGTGTACTGTACCAACAGAATTAAATATTAATAATAATAATGATAATAATAAAAAATCACAGTATAAAAACATCATACATATAAACATATACCCGAAATTATCCTTAAAGTGCCACACTGGATAATTATGATACAGTTTATGGTTAAAAGGAAATATCAATTAGAATAGCCTACATTCATCTGTAAGTTTTGATTTATCTAATTAATTTTAAATACTCTTAATCTATACATATATAGTTTTAAGACATTATTACAGTCAACAAGCATCAACAAAGAGAAGAGTTCCCACCTTTCTTTAGTGTGTCAATGTATTCCCTGATTTGATCCTGAATTGTTTTTATTCCCTTGGTTCTGATGAACTCCTTAACATCATCCCCAGCAGCTCCCCCAGCAGTCACTGACACAATTACCTAAACAAGAAATATTGATTATCTGCATACAAGAAAAGTTTATAGTAATTATGTGTATTGTTAAAAAAATTGTATATAAGAAAGATATGTCTACAGTACTGAGCATAAGTATAAAAGTACCATAATAGTTACTACAAGCATTACTTAACATTACTTAAGCATAATTTAGTGGACCTACATCAACTTCCTCTGGGTCATTCTCCTCTGACAGATTGGGTATTTCAATACTGCCATTGACATCCTTCTTGGAATCATCTGCCAGTTCAGCAGTCCACTCTAAATTCACCACCCACTCATAGAAGAAGATGAGCTTGCCCTTGCAGTTGCTTGCAGTCGCCTCACCCTCGCACTTATTCATTTCTTTGATAGTTACTACGGCTGCAAATGAAAAAATTGTATATTGCTGTTATCGCCACTACCATCTTCTCGGAGCCTATTGTACAATGGCATCAACCAGCCATGTCCAGCTTTTGGTTCCTTATCATATGATTCTTTTAGGTAAGACTTCAGCTGGACAATCTTCTCATTCCCAGTACAGTTCCTCCCATTATCAATCATGACCTGTTTCTGACTAATAAGGGTCAACATTTCAACTGTCGTTTCCATTGTAGATATAACCCTGCGCAAACACCCAAAATAACAAGTTGTAATGTTTGTGTGGGCTGGTGAAGACCTGAGTTTCAGTAACAGGCTTCACTTAAGTTTATGTCCAGTGTCCAAACTAAAAAACAATATCAAAAATTAAACAATAAGGAGTTTAAGTTAGAGTTCTAAAATCAGATAAGTTATAGGCTGGATGAATGGATGGAAGTATGGAGTCTGTCAATTTTAACTGTCAAGGAATTATGTGATTTATTTAAAAGATGAATAAAAGAATAAACCATTTCAAAGTGGATGCGAGATCAATTTTTTGCTTTTACTGACATAATGTGCTTTACAGTATTTATTCATCAGTGAACTTAAACTACAACAGAAACCTTAAAATTATACTGGCAAGCAAGTAGGAAAGTAACCAATGGTGTCTTACCCAGCCCTGGTGCTTCTATGATGAGGCCTTCAAAGAGGGACTTCAACTTCCCTTTACTCCACCCACTTGCATTCTTCTCGGACCTGAAATTTTAATAGGAATGGATAGATGCAAAATATATAAAATCTTATGTATACGTGTGTTAATAAATTAGTCTGTGGCATAGTATGAATGAATGATATATTTAAAGCATTTTCTATTCACATGCACAAAAAGTCTCCTAAATAAAATACCCACCAAAAAATGGGTCATTTAGGAAAACAAAAAGCATAAAACCATGATTCAGACAAGTCATTAGCAATTACCACCCCACAAAAATAAATTCAGTTACGTAAGATTCTGTCACACCGGGAAAGAACTTCATACAGCAAAAATAACCATTAACGAGTTAAGACAGATATCTGGACTCCAAAATGGGTTGGGTTGGGTTAGGTTAGGTTAGGTTAGGTTGCATTACACTTCACGTGGATTTTTAATCCATGATGGCAGATCTCGTCAAATCCACTAGAAAGTGACCAGATCCTACAACAATCTTTATTCTAGCCCTGTAGGGGATGGCTAGTATTCACAGAGAATAAAGTCGACCCCCCTGGGCAATTGGGATGTATGTTTTGCCTTGTACTGTACATACATTGTTTCCAGATTCCTACACTTCTTTTAATTAATACCTTCCCTTCCCTGGGCTTCACTCAGTACGTCACAAACCATCATCCAGCCTGGTCACTAATACTCACTCCCTCTCCATTCCTTCTTCTACAACACTTCATCACATCACAACACATTCAGGTAAATACACACCTTAGTTACTTTATATTTACATCTTAGTTAATCTATATTATAATAACAATGAAAATCACTGCATCTTCCCTTCATTGTCGAGTTGAGTCAAGTCAATATAATTTAATAATTGGTGTTAGTGATTAATAAATGTTAGTATAATAATGTGTTCTCATATATAATCTGACTCCCAACTTGTAGTGTATATGATAAATATAATATAATAATTATAATGTAATAATTATATACGCAATACAACTGTTGACTGACTCCCAACTTGTAATATAATATAATATAATAATAAGTATATGTGTACACAGAATGACTGTTGTTGGTTGGACGTGTGTCAAGTGGTGGATGTTGGTGTTGGTGTTGATGTTGGTGTTATTGTCTCTCACATCAGTGGTTGGTAAGTAACTTCATTAGTGCTTTATGGTCTACACTCATCACAAGACAATATTATTGATTTATTAATTACTAGCTGCTCCGCCGCCCGAGGAGCCGCTAGCTCCTGCGGAGGGCTGGCGGCCTGCGGCCGCCCTTCCACCGCCCTTCGGGCGGTTTGGAGCAGATCGGGTGGTGGGTGGATAGAAGGAAGGGAAGGAGGGAAGGAAGGGGGAGAGGGAGGGATGGTTTAGTGGTTAGATAAAATAAATGGATGGATGGATGATTAGTAATAGAGGTGGGTGGGTGAATAATTGGAGGTATTAGTCGTTTTTAAATGTTTATTATATCAATCTTTCTCCCTCATTCAATAACTCCATCATTCTAATATTAGCATAATTAATAATATTTCCTTCTTTATCTATTAATTGCGTCACTAAGCATTTTACTGAAGTGCCTCCTGGTAAACGACATTTTTCACGACTCCGGCTGACGACAATAAATATGGCAATAATGAAAATCAATTTGACAAAAGTGAAACTCTATAGGACAATAATGAGAATCAATATGACAATGGTGTTTGATACTGGAGCAGGAATCAAGAGCTCAAGAAAATATTGTACAAAATATTGGTATTTATTGAAAGAATTACCGTTTTCCCGGTAGTTTGCCCAGGTTAGGTCCCGGTAGTCTGATGCGGTCTAGGTAAGGTCAGGTAAGGTAAGGTCAGGCTAATTTCAAAATGCCCCATTTGAATATGCCCTATCTTGGCAATAATGAAAATCAATTAGACAAAACTGAAACTCAATAGGACAATACTGAGATTCAATATGACAATGGTGTTTGATACCGTAGCAGGAATCAAGACGTCAAGAAAATAAGTTACAAAAATATTCTACCAATCAGAAAATAAATATGGCAATAATGAAAATCAATTTGACAAAACTGAAACTCTATAGGACAATACTGAGAATCAATATGACAATGGTGTTTGATACTGGATTACAAAAATATTCTACCAATCTGAAAATAAATATGGCAATAATGAAAATCAATTTGACCAAAGTGAAACTCTATAGGACAATAATGAGAATCAATATGACAATGGTGTTTGATACTGGAGCAGGAATCAAGAGCTCAAGAAAATAATGTACAAAAATATTGGTAATTATTGAAAGAATTACCGTTTTCCTGGTAGTTTGCCCAGGTTAGGTCCCGGTAGTTTGCCCAGGTTAGGTCCCGGTAGTCTGATGTGGTCTAGGTTAGGTTAGGTAAGGTCAGGTAAGGTCAGGCTAATTTCAAAATGCCCCATTTGAATATGCCCTATCTTGGAAATGGGGCATTTGCGGAGGAAATGCCATAGAAGAAAATAGTCTTAGAATGGTCTAAATAAGTGGGTAATGAAGGTAGAAAAACGGTATGCAATAACGGTAATTCATTCAATATTTACCAAAATATTATACCAATATTGTAGAAATCAATCATAAAAATGGATAAAATGTAATAATATAGGTAAACGACAATATACTTACTGAGATAAGGCATAAACAAATCGAATAATATCCGTGCTGTAGCCTAAAATATGTTCATGAGCTGTTGATTTCTGGACCAGTATCCGATAATTTAATAATAGAACACGTGTTCTCATTTTTAGGGGGGTTTTAGGGGTAACTACTTTATTACTCATGGCGCTGCTGTACGCAAACCAGTGGACCTAGGAAGCTTTAGTTTACAGATTCTGGTGTGTAAAATCAAGCTCTACAATTCTGTAAGAAAAAAATTACCTAAATGAAACTATAAAATTGACCGTGTTTTTGCGGAAGGCTGAACTGTGGTATGGTGATTCCGTAGATTTTTCCCCTGTAATTTATTATTATTTCGCTTCCACGTTTCGTTATATGTGGTTTCATTGTATGACCCCCCCTAAACCTGAAGGGGATCAAGACTCACCTACATGCAAATTTTGAGGACACAAAGTTGGACGGTTTAGGCGTGCATCGCGGACACACACACACACACACACATGCAGACAGAACCTTGGCTTTATGTATATAGATGAAATATGATTGATAAGACCAGACACAACTGTATATATATATATATATTTTTTTTTTTTTTTTTTTTTTTTACTTAACAGGTTAGAGGAGCGGTAGTAATGTACATTGTATTCCCTCCATCACAAATATTGGTGATAGTTGGATAGGAGTTGGAATGAGTGGAGGCTGGAACGCTGAAAAACCAGGAGTGGTGAGTACCAGTCATTTCATTATACATTTGATACATTATACATTTGATACATTATACATTTGATACATTATACATTTGATACATTATACATAGTGGTATGGGTACATAGAGAGGAAAAAGTGGATAAAAAGGTAAAAAAAAAACAATCAGTGTAACTATTCTCGTGTGTAACATTTTGACACCTCAGACGATGGACACTGAATAATAGCTTGTATATATCAGGAGCTTTGACATGTTTTATATATTATATTCCGACACTGGACATAGGCTTCATCAAGCCCGTTACCGTGGCCCAGGTCAACTGCTATACACACACACACACACAAACACACACACACACATGTCACAACTTCCGAACTGGTACCCTGCCACTAAAGGAGGGAAGTAAGGGTAATTCCCTAATATTGAAGCTGTTATGGTACCAGCCAGGGTGTCTTACGACGTGTGTGTGTGTGTGTGTGTGTGTGTGTCATAGTTGGTGTTTCGTGGCACTATTTGGAGGACTCATTTACCTCCAATTTCATGGCTACATCACAGGGTGCCTTGAGTGTATGGTGTAATGGTAACGAAACAGTTTCCCCATTACTGCAACTGAAGGTGTTTGATTCCTGACATCATTTGGAGGAATCAGTATCCCTCCAGTTTACCAACAAAAGAATTTCCTCTTAACTGATATTGATGTTGTGTGACTATCCAGTTCACACTACACATATGTATATAAATATGTGTAATAAGTGAATACATTGTATAAATATAATTTTAATTAATATTAATATTGTGTTTCTTATCCAGGGTTATGTATAGATATGTATAATAAGTGAATATTATGTTATTGTTGTGTTCTTAACCAGTGTTATGTACTAATATGTATAATAAGTAAATTCAATGTGTAAATGTAATGTTAACTAATAATAATGTTGTGTTTATTATCCAGGGAACACTCCACATTTGTTTTGTTTTTATCTCAGCTGTTATATTATGGAATGACGACCTTAGCTTCCTCTTTGTTCACCCTAATAATTCATTTTTTTTAATCTCACCCTACAGGCCACCCTACACACTGGCAATCCAGGCGGTATACGACCACCCAAACCATGCTTCTGGCCCTGTAGATGAAAACCAACCTTACCTTAGAGTGCCACTACACCTTCCTTCCTTCCTTCCTTCAGAGTGCCACCAACACCTTCCTATATTCCTTCAGAGTGCCACCAACACCTTCCTTCCTTCCTTCCTTCAGAGTGCCACCAACACCTTCCTACCTTCCTTCAGAGTGCCACCAACACCTTCCTACCTTCCTTCCTTCCTTCAGAGTGCCACCAACACCTTCCTTCCTTCCTTCAGAGTGCCAACAACACCTTCCTTCCTTCCTTCAGAGTGCCAACAACACCTTCCTTGCTTCCTTCAGAGTGCCACCAACACCTTCCTTCCTTCCTTCCTTCCTTCAGAGTGCCACCAACACCTTCCTACCTTCCTTCCTTCCTTCAGAGTTTCACCAACACCTTCCTACCTTCCTTCAGAGTGCCACCAACACCTTCCTTCCTTCCTTCAGAGTGCCACCAACACCTTCCTTCCTTCCTTCAGAGTGCCACCAACACCTTCCTACCTTCCTTCCTTCCTTCAGAGTGCCACCAACACCTTCCTACCTTCCTTCCTTCCTTCAGAGTGCCACCAACACCTTCATACCTTCCTTCCTTCCTTCAGAGTGCCACCAACACCTTCCTTCCTTCCTTCAGAGTGCCACCAACACCTTCCTACCTTCCTTCCTTCCTTCAGAGTGCCACCAACACCTTCCTTCCTTCCTTCAGAGTGCCAACAACACCTTCCTTGCTTCCTTCAGAGTGCCACCAACACCTTCCTTCCTTCCTTCCTTCCTTCAGAGTGCCACCAACACCTTCCTACCTTCCTTCCTTCCTTCAGAGTTTCACCAACACCTTTCTACCTTCCTTCAGAGTGCCACCAACACCTTCCTTCCTTCCTTCCTTCCTTCAGAGTGCCACCAACACCTTCCTTCCTTCCTTCAGAGTGCCACCAACACCTTCCTACCTTCCTTCCTTCCTTCAGAGTTTCACCAACACCTTCCTACCTTCCTTCAGAGTGCCACCAACACCTTCCTTCCTTCAGAGTGCCACCAACACCTTCCTTCCTTCCTTCAGAGTGCCACCAACACCTTCCTACCTTCCTTCCTTCCTTCAGAGTGCCACCAACACCTTCCTTCCTTCAGAGTGCCACCAACACCTTCTTTCCTTCCATCCTTCAGAGTGCCACCAACACCTTCCTACCTTCCTTCCTTCCTTCAGAGTGCCACCAACACCTTCCTACCTTCCTACCTTCCTTCAGAGTGCCACCAACACCTTCCTACCTTCCTTCCTTCCTTCAGAGTGCCACCAACACCTTCCTTCCTTCCTTCAGAGTGCCACCAACACCTTCCTTCCTTCAGAGTGCCACCAACACCTTCCTTCCTTCCTTCAGAGTGCCACCAACACCTTCCTTCCTTCCTTCAGAGTTTCACCAACACCTTCCTACCTTCCTTCCTTCCTTCAGAGTGCCACCAACACCTTCATACCTTCCTTCCTTCCTTCAGAGTGCCACCAACACCTTCCTTCCTTCCTTCAGAGTGCCACCAACACCTTCCTACCTTCCTTCCTTCCTTCAGAGTGCCACCAACACCTTCCTTCCTTCCTTCAGAGTGCCAACAACACCTTCCTTGCTTCCTTCAGAGTGCCACCAACACCTTCCTTCCTTCCTTCCTTCCTTCAGAGTGCCACCAACACCTTCCTACCTTCCTTCCTTCCTTCAGAGTTTCACCAACACCTTCCTACCTTCCTTCAGAGTGCCACCAACACCTTCCTTCCTTCCTTCCTTCCTTCAGAGTGCCACCAACACCTTCCTTCCTTCAGAGTGCCACCAACACCTTCCTTCCTTCCTTCAGAGTGCCACCAACACCTTCCTTCCTTCCTTCAGAGTGCCAACAACACCTTCCTTCCTTCCTTCAGAGTGCCACCAACACCTTTCCACCTTCCTTCCTTCCTTCAGAGTGCCACCAACACCTTCCTTCCTTCCTTAAGAGTGCCAACAACACCTTCCTTCCTTCCTTAAGAGTGCCAACAACACCTTCCTTCCTTCATTCAGAGTGCCAACAACACCTTCCTTCCTTCATTCAGAGTGCCAACAACACCTTCCTTGCTTCCTTCAGAGTGCCACCAACACCTTTCCACCTTCCTTCCTTCCTTCAGAGTGCCACCAACACCTTCCTTCCTTCAGAGTGCCACCAACACCTTCCTTCCTTCCTTCAGAGTGCCACACAACAACATCAATCCTTACGAAAAACATGATAGCTTAGAAAATAGAACAGTATTATTTCATCTGTTTCCTTTCGTTAATATGCATAATTATGTAGAAGATTCGGCCTGCATTAATTAATTCAATATACTGTATTTACTTTTATAATCTTTATCACATTCGGTTATAAACTACCTATTTAATACCTGTAATAATAATAATAATAATAATAATAATAATAATAATAATAAAAATAATAATAATAATAATAATAAAAATAATAATAATAATAATAATAATAATAATAATAATAATAAAAATAATAATAATAATAAAAATAATAATAATAATAATAATAATAATAATAATAAATCAGAGAAGTTTATTCATTTACCAACTGCATATTGTAATTAAGTAAGGCAAATGTGTGTGTGTGTGTGTGTGTGTGTGTGTGTGTGTGTGTAGCTCTGTATGATAAATTAATGTGTGTGTATATGTGTGTGTATGTGTGTGTGTGTGTGTGTGTGTAGCTCTGTATGATAAATTAATATGTGTGTGTATGTGTGTGTGTGTGTTTGTGTGTGTAGCTCTGTATGATAAATTAATGTGTGTGTATATGTGTGTGTATGTGTGTGTGTGTGTGTGTGTGTAGCTCTGTATGATAAATTAATGTGTGTGTGTATGTGTGTGTATGTGTGTGTGTGTGTGTGTGTGTGTGTAGCTCTGTATGATAAATTAATGTGTGTGTGTATGTGTGTGTGTGTGTGTGTGTGTAGCTCTGTATGATAAATTAATGTGTGTGTGTGTGTGTATGTGTGTGTGTGTGTAGCTCTGTATGATAAATTAATGTGTGTGTGTGTGTGTGTAGCTCTGTATGATAAATTAATGTGTGTGTGTGTGTGTGTGCTTGAAAGTGTTATTCTACAACAACTAAATATTCACTTGGACATGGTTGAAGCTATTCCGGATGGTCAGTCTGCTTATCGTTGTTTATACTCTACTGAAACCGCTCTGTGTACTATGGTGAGTGATTTGCGTGGACTTTTGGATGAGGGAAAGTGCGGACTATTATTATTGCTCGACCTAAGTGCTGCGTTCGACACTGTAGTACATAGTATCCTATTGCATGCCTGTGAAAATATTGGCATAGAGGGTGCTGCTCTAGCATATTTACGGAGCTATCTTGAAGGTAGAGAGTATTGTGTTCAAATAGGTGATGAGTTTTCTGAAACAAGACCATTAATGAGGGGTGTTCCTCAAGGTAGTGTGCTGGGTCCAGTCTTGTTCAGTGTCTACACGGCAGATTTGTCTGCGGTGCTGGAAAGCCATGGAGTAAAATTCAAACTATTTGCTGACGACACACAGTTTTGTCTGTCGTTTGCGAATGTACGAGAGGTGGAGGATCGATTGAGTGCGGTGATGTTGGATGTTAGACAGTGGATGAACTCGAGACAATTAAAACTAAATGAGGATAAAACAGAGTGTTTATTTGTTGGCCGTGAGCTGGACCGTGTTAGAGTGAACGTTCAGTCATTGAGTGTGAACAACACAGACATTAGAGTGGGTGATCAGGTGAAGAATCTTGGTGTATTATTGGATACTGAATTGCAAATGAAAGATCAGATAAGTCATGTTGTGAAAGTGGCTGGTTATCATCTGAGGAACATATCTTTTATAAAGAAATACTTGGATGAAAACTCCATAAAGAAATTGATAAGCAATCACGTAATTAGTAAACTGGACTATAGCAATTCTGTATATTATGGCCTACCAAACTACTTATTAAAGAAACTACAGTTGATTATGAACAGAGCTGCGAGACTCATAAAAGGCCGCTCACGAAGAGATAGGGTAACCCCTATACTAATTGAATTGCATTGGCTACCAGTGAAAGCTAGAATAGTGTACAAGCAGTGTGTTATGGTGCGTCAAGCGATTAGACATGGTAAGCCAAAGTACGTGAGAGACATGCTTACGGATTTCCGCACAGACTCCGATATTATCTTACGACATAACGATGATGTGTATAGACTAATGGAGCCCAGGTTCTATAAAGAAGCTGGACGCCGAGCATTTGTAAATTGTGCTCCTCGTTTGTACAATGCTCTACCAGCAAATGTCAAAATGGCAGAAACAGTGGACGTCTTTAAGAAGAGACTGAAGACATACCTCTTCACTGAGGCTTATGATTTGGAAAATGAGGTGATTAGAGAAGAGTATAGATGCTGATTCGACATGGGCGGCTTCGAGAGCCCCTTGGATGGGGCTGTAAGCTGCCGGGAATCTGCACATAAGTAACATAAGTAAGTTCTGTATGATAAATTAATGTGTGTGTCTGTGTTTAGTTACGTATGATAATTGTATGTATATGTGTGTGTGTAATTCTGTATAATAAATTTGTGTGTGTGTGTGTGTGTAATTTTGTATGGTAAATGTATGTGTGTGTTGAATAATTATCCTACATTATATAATCCTTCAAGAATAAGCCTATGGTGTTTTAATTAAGGATACTCAGACGAATTAATTAACTTTCATCAAATAGTTCTTTTAATTAATTGAGTAATGAACCAATTAACAGAAATATAACAGGCTGAACACTTGTAAACAAACAGAAAATCAACAGCAATAATAATATTAATAATAATTATTATTATAATAATAATATTAATAATAATAATAATGATAATAATAACAATAATAATAATAATAATAATAATAATAACAACAACAACAACAACAACAACAACAACAACAATAACAATAATAATAATAATAATAATAATAATAATAATAATAGCAATAATAATAATAATAATAATAATAATAATAATAACAACAGGTACTCATCACTCAGTCTTTTTAATTAAGGGAAGATTGCTTTGTTGGTAAATTTGAAGGCTACTGATTCCTCCAAAGTATGCCATGAAACAGGGATAGATAAACAAAAATAATGGTGTCCTGTTGTTGCTTGGAATAGTGTGGAGGAATCAGTTGCTCCAGATTTATCACCAACACTTTACTACCCCCTTAATTAAGTACTCTGTGATCGCGTATGAAAATTAGAGGCTTCTGATTCCTCCTGACCATGCCACGAAACAAGCTCCTTCTATATTCAGTAGGTATGTGTGCGTGTTTCGTGGCAATATTTGAAGGACTCATTCATCTTGGTTGTGTAAGATAAAAGTTGTTGATTTGTTGCACTTTGAAGTTGTTGTTGTTGTCGTTGTTGTTGATGTTGTTGTTGTTGTTGTTGTTGTCAGAAGGAAGGAAGGAAGGTGCTGGTGGCACTCTGAAGGAAGGAAGGAAGGTGTTGGTGGCACTCTGAAGGAAGGAAGGCATTGTGTGGCACTCTGAAGGAAGGAAGGTGTTGGTGGCACTCTGAAGGAATGCATTGTGTGGCACTCTGAAGGAAGGAAGGTGTTGGTGGAACTCTGAAGGAAGGAAGGAAGGAAGGTGTTGGTGGCACTCTAAGGTAAGGAAGGTGTTGGTGGCACTCTGAAGGAATATAGGAAGGTGTTGGTGGCACTCTGAAGGAATATAGGAAGATGTTGGTGGCACTCTGAAGGAAGGAAGGTGTTGGTGGCACTCTGAAGGAATATAGGAAGGTGTTGGTGGCACTCTGAAGGAAGGAAGGAAGGAAGGTGTTGGTGGCACTCTAAGGTAAGGTTGGTTTTCATCTACAGGGCCAGAAGCATGGTTTGGGTGGTCGTATACCGCCTGGATTGCCAGTGTGTAGGGTGGCCTGTAGGGTGAGATAAAAAAAATGAATTATTAGGGTGAACACAGAGGAAGCTAAGGTCGTCATTCCATAATATAACAGCTGAGATAAAAACAAAACAATTTATTAAAGTGAAGATAGACTATGGTAAGTTAGTCATTCTTTATTTAAACAGATGTGGTAAAAAAAAAAAAAAACTTATTACACAAAATGGAATAACTGATGTGAATATTAATTTATTGTACAGTTAGTGATAAATAATGATTAACACGAGAGAATGAGGGTAAATTAATCTATTGTACAGTTAATGATAAATATAGAGTAACAGAATAGAATGAGGGTTAATTAATCTATTCTATAGTTAATGATAAATATTCATCTTGGTAATGAGGGTAAATTAATCTATTAAATCTATTGTACAGTTAATAATATGGATTAATTAAGAGGTAACTGAGGTGTTAATATATTTGGTGTAACAGAAATAACTACAACTGATACTCACCACACCAGGTTGTTCAGCGTTGTGACCTCCAGAATAAAACCAGCGTTGATCTTGTACCCCAGGAATGCTCTGTCCAGAGTTACTGATCCCCTGACCTGTCAAGTAAACATTATATTATATATAATATATAATTATATACAGTTGTGTCTGGTCTTATCAATCATATTTCATAATTAATAAATCAATAATATTGTCTTGTGATGAGTGTAGACCATAAAGCACTAATGAAGTTACTTACCAACTACTGATGTGAGAGACAATAACACCAACATCAACATCAACACCAACACCCACCACTTGACACACGTCCAACCAACAACAGTCATTCTGTGTGTAAATATAGCTATTATGAAATTATTATATATAATCATTGGATCTGTTTCCTGACATACTTTGAAGGAATCAAGGCACTCCAATGTAACAAATGTATACTATCTCATTAATTAATGCCTTCCAACCAACCAAATACCATTATAGCAACATTTATTCATTACTTTGGATATTTCAATTATCAAATGATATTGACTTGGTTCATCTTGACTTTGAAGGGAAGGTGCAGTGATTTAATCCCTAATAATATATAAAGTAACTAAAATGTGTATTTACCTCAGTGTGTTGTGATGTGATGAAGTGTTGTAGAAGAAGGAAGTGGATGATGGTTAGGGAGTTATTAACGGTATATATTGAAGCCCAGACAGGGAAGGAAGAGTGAGTATTTGTGATCAGACTGGATGATAGTTTTGGAGTTATTAACGGTATATATTGAAGCCAAGACAAGGAAGGGAGAGTGAGTGTTGTTGACCTGGCAGACTGGATGATGGTTTGGGAAATATTAACGGTATATATTGAAGCCAAGACAGAGAAAGGAGAGTGAGTATTGTTGACCAGACTGGATGATGGTTAGGGAGGTACTGTGAACCTGGCTGAGCTTACTTCACAATGGAGCACAGGAAGGTGAAAGGAAGTATAGATATCTCTGGCAACTATGTACGGTCCAAGTCAAAACTTGTATCCCATCAAGCCATAATATATTCTGAGTAGGAAAACATTGTGTTGCTGAAACGAAACATACAATTGAAAATCTTCTATACAATGAAATTATGCAATGATTAATTTGTCAGTTCAAATATTTCATACAGTCTCAGTAATACGTGCTCTTAAGGAACCTGTGATCGTGTATGGAAATTGGAGGCTTCTGATTCCTCCAGTACCATAATTCTATAAAATAATAAAGTAATAAAGTATGTTTTTTTTAATAATAATATTACTGATATAATAGTATCATTATATACAATTTTTTCATATATATATATATATGCAAATAAATCACTTGGTGGCACGTGATCCAGGAATATGCATATATCAGTACCATTATAATTCAGTGTAATGATAGATACGGAAGGTAAAGAACTTTTGGTTTGAGCTGTACTGGAAAGCCTTGACGTATGATAAGATGCCAAGTACTCTGTAACTCAACTCAATATAGTAGGAAAACTTTTGGTCTCACCTTTAAGGTGTTTTGTTTGTGTTGCGTAATTTTGTTTCTTGTAAGATGGCAATGTGTATATTATGTTGTATGATGAAGTGTGTGAGTTCTTGTTTTTTGGTGTTTATGCCATCTATGTTTAGTTGAAGTATGTTAATGTTGTGTGTGCGGTGTGTGTTAGGTGCTGCTGCACGGGGGAGAGGAGAGTGTGGGGGGGAAGGAGGTGGAGGTGGAGGTATTGTTGGTGTTGGAAGTAAGGGTGATGGAGGTGTGGGTGATGGTAAGGGTGATGGAGGTGTAGGTGATGGTAAGGGTGATGGAGGTGTGGGTGATGGTAAGGGTGATGGAGGTGGGAGTGATGGAGAGGGTGGTGGAGGTTGTGGTGTTGGAAGAGGTGAGGGACATGTGGAACAGGTCCATGTGTTTGTGTAGTGTTTCATGGATGCTAATGTTGTACATGATAAGTGGGTCCAGTTCTTGCAGGAATTGCATTGAACTGAACCCTTTGTCTGCCTACTTGATGTGATGGGTTTAGAGCATGTCGGACATGTGTATTTGTTTATGGGTCCAGGATTGCTTTCAATGTCTCCGGCTAGAAGGAGAAGCCGAGAAATGACAGCCGGAGAATCATTCCTCGGTGATGGGGGCGGGGGGATGTTGTGACGGTTTGGCCCCCATAGCTTCCTTCCTTGGGAGCCTTGGGGGGTGGTCTCACGACGTAGACGCCGCCACTCCAGGACGCCAATGGTTGGTAAGCATGCTAATTAATACTTCTAGTAACCCAACACTCCCATGCTTTCCTTAGGTAACCCACCGTGACCCACAGTACATCCCTTGTGGGCTTTAGGAATATTATGACGAGTAGATAATGAAGTTGTAGTCTGTTGTTGGTTAAAGTATTATTAATTTAACATTGAAATATACACCGTTGAAAAGCTATTAATATAACTAATAATATTACCTAATCTCTCTCTCTCTCTCTCTCTCTCTCTCTTCATTGTTGGTTTGTCTGAAGTTATATATATAAGCCTTAAGGGGGTGCGGGAATGGGGGACAGGCTTCGGGGGGGGTGGGGAGGTTCATCACAGGGACATTATAAGATATTTTTTGTAACCTCACCTAATGTAATATAGATACCAACAACAACAACAACAACAAGTAAGGAATGAAGCAGTTTTTTCCCAGTTCGGCCGATGTTTTGAAGAGAGAGAGAGAGAGAGAGAGAGAGAGAGAGAGTTTATGTGTGTGTTTTCCCCAAGGATAATAGACTATAAAGGATAGTCCACTGAAACGTCATAGTGATGACGTCGTAAATATCCGTGACGTCAAGGGAGGCTCTGTTGCTAGCTGGTGCCCAAACCTTGCCTGCTCACTAAGTAAAATATGAGGCATAAAGATTATATCAGCTGATATTAATCGAAATAATGAGTTTCTCGGTAGCTGCACCTTGGTAGGTTATAAAGATAAGAAGCATACTGATATAACGGCAATAGTACAACTCGACATCAGTTGTTGAAATAGAATAATGGACTATAAAACTGGAAGCCTTCCACGACCAAGATTGATATCGAGTCGCGTTCGCATCTCTAAGCCCATATTTGTACAATAATGACTAATCTTTGGTGTCTTTATATTCCACACAGTTTAAATTGATCATTATAATTTGAAGTAAATGTGTTTGTAGTGTGTTGTCATCAATAGATATCCAGAAAAGCCAGGACAGATCTCTACCACTGCCCACTGGTGCGTCGTATACTCACCAGAAGTAGGCCCAGCCCTACAGTACTACTTGGCATTGATAATAAGGTCATGATTTAGACTGATAATAGGTTTTATGTGTTTAATTCTTGATGGATGATTAACTAGCCTACTAATCATATGGATATAAAACAGCATTTTTATAAATCATGACCTAATGAGATCATTAGTCGATCATCCTTGGTAGTAGCCTACAGTTTTTTAACCTTGGTTACGAAGTATTTATATTGACTAGTGCTAGGTTATATTCATATATCTATCACTCGAAAGATTATATAATAACCTATTACCTGGATGTAAAGGTAATTTATATTGATAATTCTGGATTTTTTCAATGTTATAAAAAGGATTTCCATACCTATTTAGTATTTCCAACTGCCCCATTTCTAAAATATGTCACTTTCAACCCCTCCAACAGATCTGAAAAATGCCCTGAATAGATCCGAAGAATGCCCCAATTAGGTCTGAAAATACCCTGATTAAGTTAGAAAAATGCATCAGTTAGGTCAGAAAAATGCCTGGTATTTATTGAAAGAATTACCGCTTTGTAGCAGTGTTGCTAGATCCGGCTAGGTCCCAGTATTTTGCCCCAGTCATTTCCTGTACTTTACCACGGTTATTTCCCAGTAGTCTGCTCAGGTTAGGTACCAGTAGTCTGCCCAGGTTAGGTCCCGGTAGTTTGATGCGGTCTAGGTTAGGTTAGGTAAGGTCAGACTAATTTCAAAATGCCCCATTTGATATTTACCAAATGCCCCATTCAAGGTCACTTATATATTGCTTACACCTACAATGATTTTAAAAAGTAGAAAAATAATGAATCGGAATATGAATACAAAATACTGTATGCTGAATGTAATTATATATTTATTATCATATAATTTGCGAAATGAAATGTGTACCAAAAATAAAGTACAGTACAGTAATAAATGTTTCTTGCCATAGAAGTAAGAGTAACAATATCCTTATGAAGTACTATCACTATCAGTCTATGAGTATAATCACAGTGGAATTGCACATTTTCTAGAAAAACTAGAAACTAACATTAATTTTATCACAATATATTAATCATTATGGTATGTATAAAGCAAAACTAATGCAATTAGAATTTACATAATACTGTATTATTACAGTCAGTCCATAAGTATAATCACTGTGAATTTTGCACAGGTTTGGAAATTGTGTAAATAAACGTAATTTCTGTCAGTTCATTCGCTTTTTCAGAAAGTACCGTACTGTATTGCGTTAGCACTTTTCAGATTAACGAGCTCAACTTTCTGAGAGTTAACGGCTAACTTAACACTTTTCAACTCATCATGTCTGGGAATACAAGTCTGTCCCCCTATTCCCGCACCCCTTTAAAGGACCCTGTGATATAGTCAGAAATTTGGAGGTAAACAAGTCCTTCAAATATTGCCACGAAACACCACCTATAAGGCAGGACTGTGCTTCGTGGTATAGTCAGGAGAAATCAGAAGCCACCAAGTCTCATACACGATTAAGGGGATATATATCCCATTGTTGTGGGTGGTAAATCGGGAACAAATAATTCCTCCAAACTATTTCAGGCAACAGAATACCATTATTTTTCTTCATCTGGGTCGGTTTTCTGGCATACTTTGGAGGAATAAATCTATCAAAAGTATACTATCCCCTTAAGGGGGTGCGGGAGTAGGGGACAGGCTTGGGGGGGTGCGTGTTTCCCCAACCCAAGCTTCCTTTAAGTTAGCGTCACACAGTCAGTAAATATACAGTAATTCCTTAACCACCAGAACGATAGGTTTAATACCGCTCTCCTTCCCTTAATTCCTCTACACTAAACCACTTCAAACTCACAGGTAATGTAATAAGTTGTCGCTTTGTGTGACACTCGTGATACATAATTTTTGACCAGAGTGTGAGGAGCAGGAAGCTTCGAATCGCCTGGTATTGCTCATTTCCCCACCCAGTACACCTATAGAGGCTGAGTTCGAATGCAGGGTATGTGTGTGTGTGTGTGTGTGTGTGTGTGTGTGTGGTGCCTGCCGTTCGTCTCTGGTCAGAAATTACGTATCACGAGTGTACATACCTTGCATTCCAACTCAGCCTCTATAGGTGTACTGGGTGGGGAAATGAGCAATACCAGGCGATTCGAAGCTTCCTGCTCCTCACACTCTGGTCAGGAATTATGTATCACGAGTGTACAGTCAGCCTCAGCAAATATTGTATCCAGGTTTTGTTGAAGTTTCGAATCATTTGACATACTAGTAAACCAATTACAACACTTATCCTCTTTCATATTTGCTTGAGGTCGCTTAATATTCGATCAGGCTATTCGAGGTAAGCCTGGATACATATTTTGGATTGCGAGTGTACAGTCAGCCTCAGCAATTTGTAAACACCGGCCACTGTCACATCAAGGGTTCGTAACAACTAGAAAATTTAGTGTATATTAAGTTTCTAACACCAATCTCTTCTTGTAATGTTATTTGGGTAATACTGGAATCAGTCAGCAGAACATTCATCACAGTATGTGCAGAATAAAGCCCTTGTAGGAATATGTTCACTAATACCCCGACCAGATTTTACACAGTTTATTATTTATGTATGTATGTACAGTCGCCAGCACTGCCGCGTGGTACAGGGGCTCACATGTTTAAGAGATTTAAGTGATTCAGTTCCTTAAGCAACAAAGTTCACTTCATGTGCTCCATCTCACACACTTGGAATTTTCGAGCTAAATAATCACAGTGGTGCTACATCTCTGAATCTGTGTGAGCCCCTGTCCACGCGGCAGTGCTGGCGAGTGTACAGTCCTTAATCAATACAATGGCTGTAACGTGCCTGAGTGTGTGAAGAAGGAGGAGGAGGAGGAGGAGGAGAGAGAGAGAGAGAGAGAGAGAGAGAGAGAGAGAGAGTGAGTATGATCACGGTGTGGGGGCGTGTACCGTGTTATTAACGTAAAGGTAGGAACCACGAGAGGTGGAACAGGTGAAGGTATGTAGGTGTATTCTCTGCATCCTGAATGCTGTGTTGTGGGAGAGACAGCGAGCGTGTGTCTGTCTCTGTTAAGGCCCATGGGCATGGCACATATATACCAGGTCGGTTCAAAGGGGTAGCGTGACCTGACCATGGAGGTAGTATAGGTAGAATATTCTACCTCCATGGACCTGAGTCACTCCCTAAACGTGACGTCAAATATACCCCAAACTCGAGTCTCTTCGCACTTGCCTCAGTCGACCCTTGACCAGCACAAGTGATAGACTAATTAGTCAAGGCCTATATAAGGGTAGTTATGCCCAACAACTGTGCTGTATACGGATGTAACTCAAGTATCAGGAAAAAGGGTGAAATAACTTTTCATTGTTTTCCTAAGGATGAAGAAATTAGAAATAGAAGGGCTCACTTCTGTAAAAGACAAGACTATAAATTTCAACAATGCCTTGATTTGCAGCCTGTATTTTACAAATGACGATTATGTAAAACACTTGAAGTACGAGTTCCTGGAGTTACCTGTATGTACCACGTAACTGTGTCAGATTCAGGTTAACTTACAGCTTAAATAATGATTATCTAGGGCACACTTTTGCCTATCTTCGGCAGATGGGGGCCTGCCATGACCATCCTTCCCCACTGTCTGTAAAACACCGAGTAAAAACATTCCTAGTTAGCAAAGATATTACACTGGTTGGTTCTTAGTACAACTCTGAGAAAGAGTGTGATGAGGGAAAATGCAACACAACTCTCCTTTTCATATCTGAATGCCAGCTCCTGTGTAGCAAAGGAAAATGATGAGAACTGTCCTTATCTGCCTTGTTGTGTGCAACACTGAATGTTGAAGCTGACCCTGATTGTATATGGGATGATAAGGAAAATCAATGGTATAAGATAAGTGAGGAAATGAGCTAGGCAGATATGGCAAAAAAAAGGTGTTCTGTATTTTGGTGGTTTTTGGGTCTGTTACAGATACAGATGACAGCACATGGATTGAAGTACAAAACAGACATGGAGAGGACTTATGAAACCAAGTGATGTGTTCATTGAAAAATTGAAAATAATGGAGAGGTTATTTACAACCCACCATGGAGAGGAGCTGAAGCCAGGAAAAGGAGCAGTAGCCTACAGTCACTTACTGAAGATATATCAAATTTAGTAGACCTCCCCACTGAAGTCATTATTGCCTGGTTTAGGCAAGAATATAATTAATTTCTACAGCCACTACTCACTTCTCTCTCTCTCATACAAACACGTAGCTACTTTTTTTGACACAAGAATGCATACTCCAATATCATAAGCAAGTTTAAGATATTTTAGTTCTGGGTTAAGTTAAAATGTAATTTATCTTCACAGCCAGCACTCAAATCACGTATTCACTCTTTCCTCTCTCTCTCTCTCTCTCTCTCTCTCTCTCTCTCTCTCTCTCTCTCTCTCTCTCTCTCTCTCTCTCATGTGTTTGTATAATTACTGTTTCTTTTAACATGATATATTTGAGCTTGCAACAATAATAAACAATTAAGTTTAATATAGCTTATTCATGGGTAAGACAATAATATAACTTATTACACAAACTTTACTAGTTTATTAATATGGCTATCGAATCAACAACTTATTTATAATATCAATTTAGACATCTTGCCTCGGAGGCCCCTGGGGATGGGTCAGTAAACTCCCCTCGGCCTGGACCCTTTGATGACGACCCCACGAGATGCCCTGGACAATTGCCTGACTCACTCTTTATTAATTTTTTCAACATTTGTGGCCTTTCCTCTAACTTCTCATCTGTCGAACACCACCTCTTCTCTGCTAAACCTCATATTTTCTTCCTCACTGAAACCCGAATCTCAGCATCAACTGATAGCACCTCCTACTCTGTTTCCTCTTGCTTTCTCTAATCCTCCGTTTCGTGCCAAAGGCGGCTGTTGCGTATACGTACGCAACGACCTCACTTGTTCTAGTGTTCCCGAGCTTGACTCTACTGAATTCTCAACCCTCTGGCTTCGGCTCACCTGTTACTCTGAAACTAAATACATCTGTGTTGTATATC
Organism: Petrolisthes cinctipes; assembly: GCA_033782935.1. Lineage (NCBI taxonomy): Eukaryota > Metazoa > Arthropoda > Malacostraca > Decapoda > Porcellanidae > Petrolisthes > Petrolisthes cinctipes. The sequence goes on from JAWQEG010000032.1 coordinate 98,002, forward strand.
TCTCTCCTAACTCTATTGACTATCCAAAATTCTTTGGCTATCTTACCTCAAAAATGGAACACATTCTATCCCATTCTCCTTTCTCAGAAATCCCCATTTTAGGAGATAGGCTATCAACGTTCACCACCGTCTTTGGCTTTCATCTTCCTTCACTGATCCACCTCAACGACCTAGAGCAGTTAATTCAGTACCCTACCCGTATTCCAGACCACCTTGGAGATCAGCCCAGTATCCTTGACTTATTCCTAATCTCTCATCCTTCTGCTTATACTGTTGAACTTTTTTCTCCATTGGGCTCCTCTGATCACAATCTTAAGGTATGGTATGGTCTATGGTATTACAGCGCTGCCAACTGGGATGATCTGAGGCAGTACTTTCAAGATTTCCCATGGAATGATTTTTGCTTTCGTGGCTGGGGTCCCTCTGAGTGTGCTGCACGCATCTCGGAGGTGGTCCTCTCGGGCATGGAGGCCTACATTCCATATTCTTTCCCTCTTACTAATTCAAGAAACTCTTGGTTTAATCACGCTTGGTCTACTGCTGTCCACAACAAGGAGGAAGCTTTCAGATGGTGCCGACGCCTTCAAACTGATGAATTTCGTGCTCTGTATATTTCTGGCCGGAAATCTGTTCTCCGACTAGCCAAAAAATCCTTCATCCGTGCCAAGTGCAATGACCTGTCCAACTCCACCTCTCGTTCTTTCTGGAATTGGCCAAAAATCTCTCCAGTAACTTTACTTTTTCCTCTTTTCCTCCTCTCATCCTTCCTGATGGAAATGTTGCCATCTCTTCGCCTGATAAAGCTGAAGTCTTTGCCTTTAACTCCACACTGGACGATTCCAGTTCTGTCTCCAACTCCGCCCCCCTGACTTACTTATGCCTTTCATCAGAATCTCTTCAAAGGAAGTATTTTCTGCCCTCTCTGGCCTTGACACTCGGAAGGAGTATGGGCCTGATGGGATTCCTCCTGTTCTTCTCAAGAAGTGTGCTTCCGTGCCGACACCCTGTCTAGGTAAACTGTTCCATTTTTGTCTATCATCTAACACTTTTCCTTCTTGCTGGAAGTTTGCTCTGATCCAACCTGTTCCGAAGAAAGGAGACCGCTCCCAACCCTCCAACTATTGCCCCGTTGCTTTGACCTCATGTCTATTTAAAGTCTTCGAATCTATTCTTAACTCCAAAATTCATAAGCACCTTACTTGTCACGACCTTCTTTCAGATCGTCAATATGATTTCCGTCAGGGACGCTCTACTGACGATCTCTATCCCTCCTTTCTGATTCATGGTCATCCTCTTTTCGGAACTTTGGTGAAACTTTTACTGTTGCCCTCCACATATCCAAAGCTTTTGATAGAGTCTGGCACAAAGCTTTCATCTCCAAACTGCCCTCATTCGGTTTCTATCCCTCTCTCTCTGCACCTTTATCTCTGATTTCCTTTCTGGCCGTTCTATAGCTGCTGTTGTAGACGGTCACTGTTCTTCTTCCAAGTCTATTAATAGTGGTGTTCCTCAGGGTTCTGTTCTATCACCCACCCTCTTTCTCCTGTTCATTAATGACCTTCTTACCTGTACCTCTTCCCCTATCCACTCCTATGCCGATGATTCCACCCTACACTACTCCACTCAGTCTGACAACCGTCCATCCCAGCAGCTCCTCTCGACATCACGTGATAATGCAGTAGCGCGCCCGACTTCTGATCTTTCCCTCATCTCCAACTGGGGTAGAGAGAACCTTGTGGTTTTAATGCCTCTAAAACACTTTTCCTTCATCATCAATTCCTATTAATCTTCCTGATGACTATCACCTCTCCTTCAACAACATACAACTTGATCTTTCTCCCTCCCTTAAAATTCTTGGAGTTTCTTTTCTCACAATCTCTCTTGGAGAGATCATAATACCTCTCTAGCTAAATCCGCCTCAAAGAAGTTGGGTGTGGTGCACAGATTCCGTGAATACTTCACCCCCACACAGTTGCTGTCTCTGTACAGGGGTCTCATCATCCCCTGTATGGAGTATGGCTCTCATGTGTGGGGTGGCTCAACCTTCACAACACTCCTGGACAAGGTGGAATCAAAGGCTTTTCATCTCATCAACTCTCCTCCTCTTACTGATTCACTACAACCTCTCTCTCTTTGCGGCAATGTTACATAACTTTATCTCTTCTATCGCTATTACACTGGACATTGCTCTTAACTCTCTCAATGTATGCTTCCTCCCCTCAGGAGAGCATGCAACACTCGCCAAGCCTCTCGTTCTCACCCCTTTTCTATCCAACTCCCTAATGTAAGAGTTAACCGGTACTCTCAATCTTTCATATACACAACTAGTCAACTCTGGAACACTCTACCTTCATCCATCTTTCCACCTTACTACGACTTATGTTCCTTCAAATGCAATGTGTCTAGGCATCTTGAACAAAATTGGACATGATTTTGGACCACTCTCACTATGTACTACGCAGATAAAGATGACAAGTGGGCTTACAGCCTTTAGTCCTCATCTTTCTGAATGTAAAAAAAAAAAAAAAAAAGCGGTCTTTTAGCTATGCGATCTTATGAGAGATAGAAAGACAGAAGGAAAAAGAGAATATGCAGGGTACATAATGTAATATGAACTGAGGCAAAGCGAGCGTCGGGCTGCTGGGATATATTAGACATCATCACTCACCCACACCTGCCCTGGTGAGCCAACCTGGTATGTATGAGCCTTGGTCTCTATCGGCCTCGCCTCGCATGTGCTGCTGACATGAGTCATCAAGGAGAGTAGCCAATAATGTGAGTTGTATAGTGCAGGTAAGAATGAGGAGCGAATAGCAAGATGGAGCAGAAATGGAGGCCAATGGGAAAAGTTGTAGGAAAGGGGTAAGCGTACAAGGCACACTACATTACCCCTCCTCCCCTAAAAACAAAAATAAAAAAAAACTATATATATATATATATATATATATATATATATATATATATATATATATTGTTACGAAATGGGAACTTATGTATGCGTAACGGATATGGTCTGACTGCGTATTATGAGAGCCCCTGAAGTTTAAAGTCCAAATCGCAACACCAGGTTCTTATAGATGTTCCAGATGTTTAAGGAAACCCACGAAAACAAAAATAATTATTCTTAATATATTAAGTTACTTATATACAATTATTTTACAAGAGAAAAAGAAAAAGACAATAATGCAGGATACCGCAAGTTACACTTGACCCATATAACAAATTCAGTTTAACCCTAACCAATACAATAATCCTTAATTTAACACACAATAATAACAGGGCGAGTAGAGAGTGTCGGGAAAATAATATATATATGTAAATAATATTACTTATCTGCACTGTACAAGGGGGCAGAAGTATACCACTCAGAACACCAACAAACCACCACCAACTCCACAGAGCTTCTGCCTACCAGGAGCGACTCCTGCAGTTTTATATAGGAGATTGGGTGGGGGATTACAAGAGGGATATGGTAGGGGTGTTGAGGGGAAATAAAGGGGGGGGGGTAGGCAAACGAGGCCGGCAATCTAACTAGGCCGGCAGTGGCTGGCGCCACAATTTGCACGCCTCCTGGGAAAGGTAGTTTGGCTATTAACAACATACAATAAGCAAAAAAAGTTAGATTGGCCCGACACTACTCTACCAGCCCAAGTTATACACATAAACAATGGAAATTAGATCGTAGACATGTGGTATACGTCACAAGATATAAAAGTTAAATAAAAGGGGAGAAAAGTGAAGGTGAGGATCAAGATGATGGTGTATAGGTAATGCTGAAGGCGGCATCTGGCGACTCCCATCGGGTGGATAGGAGACGTCATCTGGGGCGCTGCACTGTCCGGTCCGAGCGAGATTTGAATCCATCGGGAATCAGGCTGGGCTTATCTTCATAGGAGGCATTCGGGCCGAGTGCAGCATCAGGAGGGTCATGGGCTAGGTCAGGTGGGGTGACTGGTGGTGTGGAAGTAGGCGTGGTAGGCTGTGCGCGTTCAGCTTGGTCAGTGTCCCCTGGTGCGGTCTGTGGAAATACTAGAGAGGGTGGTTTGGGGGGTGGCATTGGTTGTATAGGTGTTAGGAGGGTGGTTTGAGTGATAGGTGATTGGGTAGGGCTAGGCTGGTTGGTAGGTGAGGGCTTGGGTGGTATAGGTAGAGGAAGTGGAAGGGTTGAGGTTTGGTTAGGTTTAGAGAGGATAGGGGATAGTGAGGCATAGTTATGATCGGTGGGATTGTTTGGATGTGTTTGTGTTTGTTCTGGGTGAGTGGGCAATGAAGTTGTAGGCTGCATGGTGTGTGTTGAAGGTGTAGGTAATATGTGAGGTGGGGGAGTGGATGTGGTTGTAGGGTGAGTGGTGTGTGTTGGAGCTGGTGAGGCTGGCAGTGTGTGAGGTTGAGGAGAAGACGTGTGCATGGTTGTACGTGGTAGTGTACCAAAGTGTGTCCGGTGGTGCAGCTGTTGTCTCCGGGCCATACACATGTAACAACAAGGTGTTGCGTTACTATTGGGGTGAACAGATTCGATTGTACACGGTAACAATTTATTAGTAGAGTTACAGGACTCTGTTCCCTAAGATATCCAGGACACCGTAGCAAGGTCGGCTAGGGGCAGATAGTAGAGTACAAGCACCTTGTAGCTGGAGAGTCTTGCCTGCCGTGGCCGTGTTAGGTGAGAGAGGTAACTGCTGCAGGAGGTAGCGTGGAGAGTGTGGCGTGGTAGGGCAGCGAGCAGGTACGGCCTCAGGGCAGGCAGGTGTGTCTTGGTCTAGTGCTAGTGGGAGAGTGAACGAGGAGCGGCCCTTCGACGACCTTTAACCGGCTCAGGTCGGCTGCACGCGCCAGTGGCAGGTAGACAGGTGAGATGAGGGAAGCGCAAAGTGCTTGGTTTCGCTACAGTACCCCCCCTCCCCCACAATGTGTTGGAGAGAAGGGAGGTACAGAACATCATATACATATATACATACAAATAAATATAAAATGTGATACATAGGTGTACGGGTAAGGTGTGATGTGTAAGGTGGGTTGGGCAAGTGAGTGGTTTAATAGTAGGGAGTGCGTGTATCTGCTGGTGTGTGGAGTGGGTGTGTGTCTGTGTTGTATAGGTGTGTGAAGTATTTCGTTGGCCTGTGTACCGTTCGGCTGGAACGGGATCTGTACCCCTCAGGGACTAGGGCCAGTTCGTCATCGTCTGACGCTCCAGCGGGCTTGGGGGGGTGAGCGGGCATTGCTGCAGATGGCGGTGTTGGGTCGGTGTACCAGGTCGTGGTGGCGTGGGTGGCGGATCCTGTATGTCGCTATGGTGTTCCTGGGGGCAGACTAGAGGGATTACTGGTGTCGGAGGAATAGTAGCGGTAGGATCAGGAGGCATAGGAATGGGTGTAGGTAGGGTAGGAGAAGGAGAGTGGGGTAGGGGTGGACGTGTGGACGAAGGAGTAGGGCGGGGTTGGGGTAGTGGTGAGGTTTGGGTGGTAGAAGGTGAACACGTAGGTGAGGAAGGTTGGGGGTGAATAGGATCGGGTGTAGATTGGGTAGGAGAGGGAGAGCGGGATTGGGGTGGTGGCAAGGTTTGGTTAGAAGTTGAGCGCGTGGGTGAGGAATGTTGGGGGTGAATAGGGTTGGATGTAGATTGGGTAGGCGAAGGAGAGCGAGGCAGGGATGGAGGTCTGGATGACAGGGTGGGATAGTGGTGAGATAGGGTGTGAGGTAGGGAGGTGTGTGTATTTGTAGGATGAGGTTGATGGTGTGGGTAGGAGCGGCTGTGAGGTGTGTGTGTTGGAGTGGTTGGGGCGAGTGGTGAGGCTGTGGTGTAGGTAGGAGCGGTGTAGGGCGTGTGGGTGAAGTGGTGGGGTGCGGGTGTTGAGGTAAGGATAGGCGTGTGGGTGTGTGTGATGGTGTGGAAGTTGTAGAGGTGGCATGTGCTTGTGGGTGTGTGTGTTGTGGTGGGTGTGTGTGTATTGTGGTGGGTGTGGTGGTGGCATGGTGTCGGCGTGTGTGTTTGTGTGGGCTGGCTTCACCCGTTCCCAGGACGTGACATATGACTTTCCCGCTACCTGGATAGTGACAGTAACGTCCGCCCTGGAGATAACAGGGTGAGGTCCAGTGTAGGGTTCCTGTAGTGGTGTGCAGTGTGCATCCGTGCGGAGGAATAGGTTAGAGGCGGAACGGAGACCTGGGGGTGTGTAGGTGGATTTAGGCTTGGTCTGGCGTGTAGGTGTTTATCGCCGCTGAAGTAAGTGGTGAGTCCTTCTCTGCCACAGGGATTTGATGGAATGCCCGAACCAATTCTATGTTCGAGAATACCGCACACCACTGGAGCTTGGAGTGGAAGTCCAGGACATGCGGTATCGAGTACCTGTCGGGTGTGGTGGCAACGTTCAGCACTCTGTAGTCGCTGCATGCCCTCCACTCTCCTTCCTGCTGCTTAGCGACCATGTGTAGTGGCGATGCCCAGGCACTGTCTGATGGTCTCGCTATCCCTTGTTGTAGCATGATGTTAAACTCCCGTTTCGCTGAATCCAACCGCTTGGAGGGCATCCTCCGAAACAGGGGGGTCCAGTAGTAGTGATGGTGTGGTGAATCTCGGGGTCGTGTGTGTGTTGTGTGGTGGCCGTGGACAGTAGCGCTGGGAACTCCTGCATTATTGTGTTGTACGAGCTGGCTTGAAGGATGGTTGTAATGGTGGGCGTGGGGTGGCAGCAGTGTTTTGTCAGAATGATGGCTCCAGATGGGTGGTGGATTAGCCAGTGTTTCTTGGCGTCGATTAACAGGTCGTGTGCTGTAAGGAAGTCTAATCCCAGGATGGGGGCCTGCACGTCTGCTACGACAAAGGGCCACACTACATATTCCTGCTGCATCAGTGTGACGCCCCTGCTTCTTGTGCCATACGTGGCAATGGGCGACTTGTTTGCAGCCAGCAGATCGTACGCCATAGATGCCTGGCTCTGCCTATCCTTGTCTCAGGGTGGAACAACACTCACCTCGGACCCTGAGTCCACAAGGAAGTGTTCCCCCGACCTTAGGTCTTCCACCCACAGGAGAGTACAAGCGGTTTGGTGTGACGTGGATGGAGAGTTGGTTGTGTGTTGCTGTGCCGATGTTAGCGGTGTGGTAGCGATGCTTGCGGCGGTGTTGTGGTCGGTCGAAGGAGGTGTGTGGTGAAGGTGGGTAGGTGTGATCTTCATGGGCCCTGTGTTGAATTGTGCGGTGCGGGCGGTAGTGTGGAGGGCATTGTCTTGCCACTGTCTTACTTGTTTCCCTGGCTCGGTCTGGCAGTAGTGCAATTAATGACAGAACCCCACTGGCACAGGGGGGCAGCAGTTGCGTGCTGCGTGGCCGAATCTCTGGTGGTAGGTGCATAACTGTGGGTCATGCCAGTGTTGCTGAAGTGAGTTTGTCTGTGGAAATTGCTGCGTAGGAGGTAGTTGGTGGGCCGGTGGAGCCCACTGCTGCTGGTGGTGTAGTGGAGGGGCTTGGAGTCAGTCGAGTTTGTTAGATATGGCCAAGAGAAATTTCGTTAGGTTGTTGAGGTCGGTGCGGTGAGGTGGTTTCCTGTTGTTGTTGAGGTGTTGTGGGCATGAAGTGTAATGTAGTTGGGGCGGCGATGGCAGCAGCGGTGTGTTGTGTAGGCCTTGTGCCCGTGCCATCTGCGTAGGTGTCCAGGAGTGTGTCCGCTAGCTTGCCGTATTCCTGCAGGGGTAGGTCAAGGTTGGGCAAGCAGGTGGAGTTGTATCGGAGTAGGTAGGAGCTTGGAGTGTTAGGGTCTGAGGACAGCGTCGGTAAAAGGTGTGCTGGCCTTCTCATTAAGTTGCATATGGTGCAGCAGTGCTGACGGGCAGCGCCCTTCCAACTGCACATCATCCAGTGCCTTGAAATACTGCGCGGTTGACATGCCGTGGGCGGTGGTGATGGCCGCCTTTACACCCTCATACAATGATTCCTGGTCGGGGGTAGGGAGGAGTGGAGAGAGATGAGAATACTTCGTTTGGTAGGGTGCAAAGAATGGCTTGGAACCTTTGTTCATTGGTGTAGACGTTGCCACGCCATACCGCCTACGTGTGAAGGAACCAGGAGTGTGTGTCATATGAAAATGGAGGAACATAGGGTATGTGTAGCGTAGGTGACTGAGTGGGAGCTGTGTCGTTGTTGGGCAGAGATATGTTGGGGGAGTTGTGTGTAGAGTCGGTGGGGGTACTCATGGCACTAGTGTGGGTCAGGCAGAATGTGTGTGTGTTGTGGCATGCGTGGAGGCGGTGTGTGGCGTGAACACTTAATAGTATGAGTGGCACACGAATGGGGAGGGATAGGACACTGGGGGTAGTGTGTTAGGGGTGACGTGGGGCTTACATGTGCTGGCTTACAGTAGGGGACGTTACTTGGGGAGACCCAGGAGATGCGAGGTGGGATGTAGGTAGCGTGGGTGCGGGGAGTGAGGGATTGGTGACAAAGGGGGGATGAAAAGTGGCGCTTGGGTTAGGGGAAAGTTACTGGGGAGGACAAGGGGGTAGTGAGGGAGAGAGAGAGAAAAAAAAATGTGGTGGGGTAAGGGACACAGGAAATACAAAGGCACGAACACGTGGAGTAAGAGGTTAGGAGACAAAGGAGGTGAAAATACAGGGTTTGAGGTAGGGGATAGCTACTGGGGGGACAAGGGGGTAGTGAGAGGAGAATGGCAGGGAAAGGGACACGAGGGTTGAAAATGGCGCGAACACGGAGAGGAAAGGGGCGCGAAGAAAAAGAGGGGGCCGAGGTGGATACACGGGTGGATGGTAAGGGTTGGTGGTGAGGAAAGAGTGAAGCACATGGCCAAGAGAAAGGGGTTACACGTGGTCAAGAGAAAAGGGGTTACATGTGGTGGGGGGCGAGTATAAGCCAGATATGGGTTATGGGGTAAAGGCGGGCGAGTTACGTTAACAATGGTAGGGTATGGGTAACACGGGGACAAGAGAGAGAGAAAATAAAGGTGGGTAATATGTGTATGTGTTGTGTAAAGTACCTTCGGGGTGGGGTTGGAGTGAGTGAAGGTCGTAGCATGGAGACGTAGTGGCACTCGTGGCGTGGAGAAGTTGTAGCACTCGAACGTAATGTGTAGCACGTGGAGGTAGTGTGGGTGAGTAGAATGCGTGGTTCGTGGTGTAACACTTGTACGTACCGTGTAGCACTTGGAGCTCGTAGATTGAGTGTGGGTGGGTTGTATGCGTGGATCCTAGTGTGGAGTAGATATAGCACGTGGAGATAGTGTGGAGTAGGTAGTAGCAGTTGGATGTGGTGTGGTAGGGCAGTAAGCAGGTACGGCGGCAGGGCAGGCAGGTGTGTCTTGGTCCAGTGCTAGTGGGAAAGTGAACAAGGAGCGGCCCTTCGGCAACCTTTAACCGGTCCAGGTCAGCAGCGCGGGCCGGTGGCAGGTAGACAGGTGAGGCGAGGGAAGTGCAAGGTGCTTGGTGTCATTACACACATCTATTGGGAAAGTAGACTGTGGGTGTGAGCATGGAGCTGGCCGAGGCGCTGTGAGAGTGGCAGGTACAGTCGCGGTCAATAATAATCATCCACATATGGCTATCTCAAACAATTTACTGTCTAATGTTTTCACATTCACATACGATGTTATTGTTTTAAGTAGTGCGTAGTTGCTTGTATTAAATTTAAAGATGGTAGTTAAGCTATATAGTGGAAAGTTTATCATCTAAGGAACAGAGGGAAGCTGTCAAACTCTTACGTGAGTTACCCCTATATGGATGATTATATTTGACTGCGACTGTACATTCCATGTAGGAGGAGCCACCTGTTGAGAGCGCGAGTCAGACCTTAGTGCTGTGGTAGAGTAGGTCGAAGTTGGAGGTATGGTGAGGGCTGGTGCTGCAATGCTGGGTGGCGGTTTTGCTGGCATGATTGGTGGTGCTGCATGTTGCCTGAAACTGTACTCATCCACCACCGCTGGCTTGACTCATTCCCTTAATGTATGGGCTGCCTCCCACCGCTAAGGTTACCGCTGTCTCCGCTCACTGCAGGACATTGTGCAGGCCGGTGTAAGTGTGCTGGAGTGGTTGCCTGTGAGAGTCAGTCTGGAGCATGAGAGATGGAGCAGTGCGGAGACCTGGAGGCGAGTATGTAGGTCGTGGTGGTGTGGTCCTTGGTGATACTGGTGAGGTCGCTGTCATTGTTGTCTTGAGTGCTGACAAGAAGGAGAGGTTGGTACCATTGGCATCCTGTGTAGCCAGCTGTACTGGAGGTGCAGGTCTTCCCTGTAAACCAGCTCTACTGGGGAATGATTGAGGTCTTCTTTCATCATCATCCTCAAAGTCAGAAGGATGATGGGGAGCGCATCTACCCACTGATGGGATTTAGGGCACGGAGGGCAACTTTCAGTCGTCTGTGGAACCTTTCCACCATCCTGTTGCTACAAGGGTGATATGCGGTAGTCCTCTGACGGTAGATCCCGAGGTATGACATCAGGTCCTTCCATACCCCTGACTCCAATTGGATACCCAGGTCAGTGATGACTGTACTGGGTGAACTGAAGTTGGAGACCCAACCTGATAAGGCTGCAGCAACACCTGTTGCAGTAATATCAGGCATGAGTGTGGCCGTGCACTACCTCGTCACTCTGTCCAAACACGTGAGAAGATAGCGGTACCCACGGGTGGCAGGAAGAGGACCGACTATGTCAAAGTGTACCGTGTGGAATCACCCAGTAGGCGTTGGCAGCTGGTGGAGTAGCGGGTGGGTGTGGCAAGTTGACTTGGCCCTCTGGCAGGATATACAGGCTGCTGTCCATGCCCTGATGTCCTTCCCTATCCCTGGCCGGCGGTTCAACAATCGGTGCATATCTAGAGCCCCAGGGTGGTTCAGGCTGTGGAAATGGTGGGACACTTGCCTTCTGAAGGTGGCGGTAATGTACAGGTGGGTTATGCCGCATGATGTGTCGCACAATATTCTGTTTGGTGCCTCAGGGAGGACCAGATGTTCCATTCCCAGGGTTGTGGGACCATCTCTGAGGTGTTGTAGCTTGTCATCACTGTCCTGGGCGGTGGTTATTGCTCTGTAGTCCAATGGGGAAGAGGTGGCAACCATGGCTAGTGCAGCAGCAGGTAGGCACACCCTTGATAGTGCATCTGCCACCCTGTTGTCTGACCCAGGGACATGGCGGATATCAGTCGTGAACTCTGACAATTATGAGAGGTGACAAGCTACTCTCAGAGTCCAGTTAGATCCACCTTGTTGCATGGCATAGATTAATAGCTTGTGGTCCGTCTGGATGTAGAAAGGGCGTCCCTCAAGGAAGTAGCGGAAGTGTCTGACCGCCTCGTACATTGCCAGCAGTTCTCAGTTGAAGGTGCTGTACTTCTGCTGTGTGGAGTCGAGTTGCTTGCTGAAGAAGACGACCACTCGCATTTGACTTTCCACCTCCTGCTGGAGAACTGCTCCTATAGCATCGTCCGAAGCGTTCATCTGGATAGAAGTCAGGGCATTAGACAATGGGTGGATTAGGAGTGTGGCACTAGCTAAATGTGTTTTGATGTTACCGAAGGCGGTGTCAGCTTCCAGCGTCCACTCCAATGGCTCGGCAAAGGTCTTCTACATGCTCTTGAGTTGATCATGGATGGGTGCGAGGGAGTCTGTAGCGTGAGGAACAAACCAGTGGTAATAATTTACTACCCCCAAGAACTCTCTCAGTTTCCTAGCCGTCGAGGGGCGAGGGAATTGCTTGATCGCCGCCACCTTCTGCGGGAAAGGAGTGATGCCATGCGGGGTTATCCAGTGCCCTAGGAAGTCAAGAGTATCTGCTCCAGACACACACTTTGTTGGGTGTATCTTTAGTATACGTAGGTGTCAGTGATGTTGTTCCACCGATGGTGAAACTATCAGGATATCGTCAATGTAGATGACAACAAAGTCTAGATCGTGCACCATTTGGTCCATATATCGTTGGAACGTCTGAGCAGCGATCCTCAAGCCGAAGTTCATGAAGGGAAACTCGAACAACCCGATGGGAGTGGTGATTGCTGTCCTCTTGATGTCGTCATCTGCGATCGGTATTTGGTGGAACGCCCTGACGAGGTTGACCTTGGAGAATACAGTCTGGCCGTATAGTTTGGTGTGGAAGTCTTGGAGGAGGAAGGTGGAGGAGTGTAGGGGCTGGATGTCGACATGGTTCAGTAGAAATAGTGGCCCCTGTAGCATGGTGCATGAGACATTTGCGGTGTGGATCAATCAGGATGTCATGGGCAGTGAGAAAATCTATCCCCAAGATTGGGTACTCGATGTCCCACTAAAAAGGGCCACACGAACCATTTCTCTCCCACTAGTCCTATACTATGGCTGCGGGTGCCGTAGGTGGCGATAGGAGTACTGTTAGCCGCCAGCAGGTCATATGCCATCAGTCCCTGGGCTCTCCTGTCTCTAGGGGCTGGAGAAAGAGTACTTACTTCCTCCCCGAGTCCACCAGGTACCGCTCTCCTGAGTGGCAGTTGGCCACCCACAGGAGCCTACACTTCCCACCACTGTGGGGGGAGTATGTCATGCAGCGGAGTACCTAGCTGGCTGTCGGGGAGGGGGGGGTTACCCGGCTTCATACTGCCTGTGGGGTGTGCGTAGATGGGTGGCCCAGGGGTTGCGTCCCTCATTGGTGAGCGTGGAGTAGGGGCATGAGAAGGCATTGACAGTGATGTGGCCGTATTCCTCATTGGGTGTGGCGCGGTAGCTTGGTGTGGAGACGGTGAAGTAGCAGAGGTCCTTTTCGAGTGCGGCATGGAGACTTGGTGTGGAGGGGACGGAGAAGTAGTGGTGTTCCTCGTTGAGGGGCGTACCATGGTGTAGTAGAGGTGCTCCTTGACAGCAGGCATGGCAAGATGGCATAGAATGGCAGAGGCAGTGATGTAGAGTTGCTCCTTGACAGCAGGCGTGCTGTGGTGGCGTAGAATGGCGGAGACGGTGGTGCTCCTTGTCGATGGATGTAGCGGTGAGATGAGAGCTGGGTAGGTGTGGTGTGTGTGGACCAATCCTGTAGGCTTGTTAGAAGGCTTATTTCTATGCGAGTCTCATCGGGTTGGGCGCTGCTGGCGGGGGCGTTCTGTAACTGCCATGTGTTGCTTGAGTGGTTCGGAAGTTAACAACTTGAAGGAGCCGGACTGCACTGTGTGGGGTTGGGGTGAGGAATAGGCGGTGGAGCTTACAGCGCTATCCTTCCAATGCCTGTTCATTTCCCTGCTGTGGGGCTGGCGGCTGTGGTTTGTGGACCCATGTGCACGGAGGGCGGCAGTTACTGGCCTGGTCTCCGAACTTCCTATGTTAGGTGCACGGCCCCTGTTTTCCTGTGTCTGGCCTTTTCTGATGCTGGTGTAGGGTGGCCTCCAACCTGGCCACTGTCACTTGTAGCTGCATTACTGATGTGGCTATAGTGTCGGCAGTGTTGGGCAAGGTGACTAGTAGGGATGGCTGGTGTGTTGGGGGAGTCTGGGCCAGGTTGCCAAGGTACATCATCGTGGAGCATGTGGAGTAACAGAGAGGAGGTCGTTGGTATTGTGGCCCTGTACTTCCATTAGAGAACTGGCTTGCTCCCTGTACTCTGTCAGGCTCAACTCTGGCCTGCTGGTGAGAAATATGCAAACTGTAGTAGGCATGAGGCGGTTGTGACGGTGACGGTGACGCATCATTAAGCCGGATCATCTCCCTCAGGAGGGCTGAAGGCTGGCGTCCCTCAGGCTGTGTGGCATCCAGCCGGTCCAGGTACACCGTTCTGGTATCCCCGAGGGCCTTGCAGAGTATCCCCTTCAGGGCCGTGAAATTGCCTCGCTCCTGTGTTGCTGTCAGGGTAGGCCCAATACGGGTGAAAACCTACGGTGGCAGCACCATTATGACAGCCTGGTACTGCTGCTCCTCTGTAGGTTTGGACCCAAACCATGCCTCCTCTATGTGGGCGAACCACACGACCGTGTCGTAGTGAAAAGGCGGCACAAAGGGCATGGGGAGTGGCTCAGCAGGCGCTGGCCAGACTCGCTCCTCTCCTGAGGTTTGTGTTGTGTTGTGTGTGTGAGTAGTGATGTCTGTGGGATGTGAAAGAGGAGGGGGAAGGAATAGTGTTGTTTGCGTTCACCATTTTTTAATGTATGTTTTTCACTCACTGTAATTATTTTCGTGCTTGGAAAACACGTGGAAGGGTTTGATGAGTGTGGAGTCGCTGGGGAACACGTGTTTCTTTGTATTTTCACTGAAAAAAAAAACTGGTCGAGGTCACTCATAGGTGTCACCAATATGGGAATATGTTCACTAATACCCCGACCAGATTTTACACAGTTTATTACTTATATATGTACAGTCCTTAATACATTGGCTGTAACGTGTCCGAGTGTGTAAAGAAGGGAGAAGGGTGGTGAATAGAGAGAGAGAGAGATAAAGTATGAACATGCTGTGGGCGGAGGTAGGAGCGAGAAGTGGAGCAGGTGAAGGTAGGTGTTGTCTGTAGGCTGTGTTGTGGGAGAGAGAACGAGCGTATGTCTGTCTCTATCGGCCTCACCGTGTATGTGCTGCAGACATGAGTCATCAAGGAGAGTAGCCAATGATGTGTTGTATAGTGCAGGTAAGAATGAGGAGTGTATAGCAAGATGTAGCGGACACGGAGGCTAATGGGAAAAGTTGTAGGAAAGGGGTAAGTGTACAAGGCACACTACAGTACAGTATAGGCTACAATAAAGAAAAGGTCGATACAAGTACTGTATTTATTAATTATATATATAAGGTCTAGTTTGTTTCACCTGGTCTTGATCACGTCCTGGACACGTGCTCACCAACTGTTACCCTCCTGGAATGAGCTCAGAGCTCGTAGTGACCGATCTTTAGGTAAGGCTGGAATCTTTTCACACACCGGGATAGCGAAGTCACAACTCTTCGATTTACGTCCCGTACCTATTCTTTGCTAAGTGAACAGGGGTTACACATTTAAGGAAACAATCCTAAATTGTCTCCACCCGACCGGGGATTCAAACCCAGGCCCTCTCGGATGTGAGCCGAGCGCACTAACCACTACACCACCGGGCTGTGTGTGTGTGTATATAATGAAGAAATGGTGACCATAAGTATTTATTCATTATATTTACTATATAAGGTCTACTGTATGTGTGCATAATGAAAAAATGGTGGATACAAGTATTTATTCAATATATTGTTGTGGAATTCGCAAAATCCAGGACCAGTTTAACACTGTTCATTTAATATATATTTATTATACCCTATCCTAACCTAGCCAGCCTAACCTAACGTAACATAACCAAGGGTCGAAACAGTATACAGTTCCTAATAATGCTAGCCAGCAATGAGCTCCCCTATCTCCGACTATATAGCTGACACAAATTATGCCGCTAGAAATTACGGGCCGTACGTCCGTCCACTGTTGGAGGTAAAATCAAACATGGCGTCAGGTGTTTCTCTCTTGGTTAGTTTACTCATTAATTATGCACATTATGTACTTGGTTTCTGAATGGGAATTATATACCTAAATTTAATTATTAAAGAAGTTTCAGACTTGTAGTGTGGCTGGGAGGAGATGGAGCATTAAAATTTGGTACAGTTGTGGAAGGGAGTCTCTTTACCCCCATATGGAGTCCCTCTATCTCACAGTCTCGACCGTGCTCTATCTATACCCCAGCATACACCTTTAGTTGACCATAAAGCTCTCTTGTTTCATCATTGTTACATTATACAGTAATTACAAATTTCTGTCAATTCATCTACTAATCATATTGGTCGTTATATATTTTACTATCATTCATTCATAACTTTCTTCCATTACTAGACTAAGGTGTGTGGCAGACAGACTCCGTGGGGTTAAACAAACTCCCTTCCACAACTGTGAAGACATGGAGCATTTGGTACCACTGAGCTTAACTGCCTGTAACCTTGATGTACAGTCATGGTCAAAAATAATCATCCATATAGGGGTAACTCACATTAGATTGATAGAATGCTTGCATTCTCTCCTAGCTTTGTGTCTCTGGTCTATTTTAATAATAATAATTGAGTTTGACATCTTCCCTCTGTCCCTTAGCTGATAAACCTTCCAATAAATAGGTTAAGTACCATATTTTAAGATACTACAAGCAGCTACTCACTACTTAAATCAACAACATCATATGAGAACGTGAAAACATTGGTCAGTAAATGGTTTGAAATACCCGTATGTGGATGATTATTATTGACCACGACTCTATGTAATGTTCCCTTTGCATGAAAGACTCAGCAGCTTCCCTCGTCACTTTCAAACAATCATCAGAAATCAAAACAGGAATTTCAGAACATTGGGTTAAGATTGACTTTGGCGACAGACCTGAATGACTAATTAAGGGTGTCTGTTAAAAAAAAAAACTGTAGTAACAGTGTTGTAAAGTCTTTTTCAATTGGCTGCATGCATGGGTTCCATATAAGACACTACAGTACATGAAAATCATTTGGAGAAAGGTACAACACAAATTGGCAACTAAGAAAAATGAATGTGTCAAACAAACTGTAATCTTTGCTGTCCCTCAAAGTTGTAATGGCAATAATTATACTGAGTCCACTTATACACACATATATAAAGTTGTAGAGGCCATAAATATACTGAGTTCACTCACTCACACACACACATTCATTGACACTTTCCAAACTTGACAATTTTGAGTCTTACTGTATGTGTTAGATGTGATTATTAATGCTAGCCAGATGAAAAAAACAAAAACATAAACTTGCAATGGGATTAAATATAGATGCAAGGCAATCAATCTCTTCACTATAGAAAATGCTGCATGGTTATGGAAAAGGGAACACACTTGCCAAGACTGGTATTATTAAACTTTATCTTTGGTAATCTTCGTCGTTATATTCACATTGCAAAATAATGGAAACTGAGAGACGAAGAGAAAGTTTGATATTGCCAGCCTCGGTGTAGGTTAGTACAGTAATGTAGAGTGAAATAATGAGGACATTACTGCTGGGTAAGGCATCAAGTACACCAAACCAGTTCAATGATGAAATGAAAAATAGAGTGGTAGCAGTAGGTGATTGGACACAGCTCTGTGGAACACCACCATCATTGAAAGCCATTAAGGACCCTGTGATTGTGTATGAGACTTGGTGGCTTCTGATTCCTCCTTACCATGCCACGAAACAAGCTCTTTCTATATAGATGGTGTTTTGTGGTAATGTTTGGAGGACTCTTTTATCTCCAATAATCTGACTACATCACAGCTAAGGTTCCTTAATGTCACTGAAGTGTGAGGAAGTGTACAGTTGGATACCACAATCATTAGCCCAGCTGAGTTAAAGCCCGAGATCATAAGCAGGTGGTTTCTGGATGACAGCCCACCCAAACAATCACCAGGCTACACACACCTCAAACCAGTGGAGTCGTTGGGTGGGCTGTTGTCCAGAAACCGCCTGCTTCAGATCTCGGGCTTCAACTCAGGTGGGCAAGAGACTATTGTATCCTATTGTACATCCATGATAAAAGGGATTGGTTGGTAAGGTTACTAACACAATAGAGTAGGTAGTGGTAAACCTATATTTTAACACATTTTAGTGGAATAAGTAGCTTCCAATTCACCAAAAGCATTTTACTTACCACAACAAGCTAAAGTGAAATGTACTTTTAACTATTACAGAACCAAAACTGTCCCTGCTGAAATAATAATAATATTAAAAAAATACTGCAAGATCAAGAGAATGGACAAGTGAGATATTTAATCCTATTTGCTTATACATATATATATATAGCCTATATATAGCCTAGTTTTTAAGCCTTGTCTTTAAGTTTGGTGAGGTAAGTCTCTTGGAGTGACAGTATGGAAGCTGTGAGTGCATTGGTGTATGGGTTGTCCAATCCCTGTACACTGTCCCACCAATCTTCACTCACCTAAACAAGCAAGGGGAGAAACCATGTATTACTAATTAATCCACCATATATATAAAAATACTGTGTAATTAATATGTTATTGGAGATTTGCTTGGTTTTATCCATTTAATTTCTTTGGTCAGGTATATTACTATCATTATCATGTATTTACATGTAGCCTATACGAACATGTACAGTTGCATAATGATACACTCTGGGCTTATAGAAAAAAATCTTTGAAAAGCTGCGAGTGAACACCATAGACTTGTATGCCAGGGAAGCAGATGGCAGCTGACAACTTGGACCACATGCAGTACATCTCATAGGGCTATTGTAATCAGGTTGTGGACATCAGTGAGGTAAAGCAACTTCCTCTGTATTTGTAAAATGAAATATCATACAAATGAAGTTTTACAAATACAGAGGATGTTGCTTTACCTCACTGATGTCCACAACCTGATTACAATAGCCCTATGAGATGTACTGTATGTGGTCCAAGTTGTCAGCTGCCATCTGCCTCTCTGGCATACAAGTCTATGGTGTTCACTCGCAGCTTTTCAAAGATATTTTTCCACGAGCCCAGAGTGTATCATTACTCCTGAACACAACTGTACAGTCACAAGCACTAATAAGTATTCAGGTGTGCTTTGAATACCTAGCGAGAGTAATACATGTACAATAAAATCTCCATTGGAATTAGTTCAATGGTGAATTGAACTGTTCAAAGCTTCAACCAATGTACGAGTTATAGTGATGTTGTAACATAATTTGAAAGCAGAGATCACAGATATACTTCTCATATGGTAAATTACACATGTTGTTAGAATAGAAACTGGTTTAGAATGCAACTGTCTGGTCATATTAGCATTATTAAGTAAATGAGATGGATGCAAATTAATGCTGCCAGCTGTACATATATATATATAAGACTCACTTGTATAGAGACTGGATAGCGTGTGTGTGAGTCAGGATAGACATTATTGCTGGGTACAGGAACCATTGGAGCAAACACCTTCTCTGATATGTTGTACTTGACATCATGCACATACAGCTGAGTCACTGCAAACCAACTGAAGGAAGAAAGGTGCAATTTAGAACTGAGTGTGTGTGTTCTTACCTAATTGTATCATAACGTCCCATATTTTAAAACCCAATTATCATATTTTTTTTTAAGTTATTATTTCTGTGTGTGTGTGTGCAGAAGTTAGAAGTGTGTGTGTGTGTGTGTGTGTGTGTGTGTGTGTGTGTGTGTGTGTGTGTGTGTGTGTGTGTGTGTGTGTGTGTGTGTGTGTGTGTGTGTGTGTGTGTGTGTGTGTGTGTGTGTGTGTGTGTGTGTGTGTGTGTGTGTGTGTGTGTGTGTGTGTGTGTGTGTGTGTGTGTGTGTGTGTGTGTGTGTGTTGTACTTGACATCATGAACATAAAACTTGGTCACTGCAAACGAACTGTAGAAAGAAAGGTACAATTTAGAACTAAGTGGGTGGGTATGTGTGGAGGTGGGTATGTGTGGAGGTGTGTGTGTGTGTCAAGGTGTTTGTGTAGAGGTGTTTGTGTAGAGGTGTGTGTGTGTGTGTGTGTGTGTTGGAGTGAACACTTTTTCTGATAATGTGTTGTACTGAACATCATGATTATAAATACTAAGAGTTGTATGCAAGAACATGTGTGGCATTAATGATGGTGTAATACTGGTACAATGGCCGGCCGTGTATTGTGTGTGTATAAGGAGTCATTGTACAGTCACAATCAAATAACCACCGACACCTTCCTTCCATCGTACAAATAAATCAGTATCATATCAAAATATAATCATACAACAACACCTTACGTCAATTCAACCCCCTCAATTATTATTATGAGGTGCTGCAAAATCATACACGTGTTAAATTTTATTACCAAGATATTTACCATGATGGAAGGAAAGTGTCGGTGGATATACGATTGTGGCTGTACCAGTATACCGAACCATTGTCAACACCAAGCACCGATGTTCTTGCATACAACTCTCAGTTCTAATGTTCATGATGTCAAGTACAACACACACACACAAACCTCTACACAAACATACACACACATACACACCTCTACACAAACACACCAGAAGAAGTAATTACTGTTGCTACATTATATATGCCACCAAAGACAAGAACATGGGATAATAATGAATATTTAGAACTAATAAATTTCACAGAGAAGAACCTCAAAGAAATGTTACAAAGGATGGAAGACAAATCTCAAAGGTTAATATTAACAGGAGACTTTAACACCAATATAGATTGGAGAAATTATGAAGCAAAGGCAACAGAAAACCAATGGAACAGTAAATTACTAGATTTAATTCAAGACTTCTTGTTAACACAACATATTACTAATAATACAAGAATAAGAGGAACGGATGAACCATCACTATTAGACTTAATATTTACTAGAAATGAAAATGAAATAAATAATATAGAATATAAACCACCATTAGGAAAAAGTGATCATGTTGTAATAAAATGGGATTTTGTAATATCATATGATATAGTAGAAGTCCAAGATAAACCAAACAAAATACAAAACTTTAAAAAAAGAAACTACAATGAATTAAAAAAGTATTTCAGAAATATTAATTGGAACGAAATGATAGACGTTGATAACATAAATGATCAATATTCAAATTTTTGCAAAATATATCAGGATGGAGTGAATAAATACATCCCAAACAAGAAACCACAAACTAACAGAATCAAACAATGGTTTAATGGCAAATGTATGGAAGCCAAGAAAAAGAGAGACACCTTATGGAACAGATTCAGAAGACATGGAAGTGAAAGAACATATAATAAATATAAAAGTACAAGAAATGAATATACCAAGATAAGAAGAGAAGCCCAAGTGGAATACCAAAAAGATATTATTAATAAAAGTAAGGAACAACCAAAATTATTCTACAGTTACATCAAAAGCAAAACAAAAATAAAGGACAAAATTCAAAACATTATGGATGAAGGAAAAATATATACAGAAAAAAAAGAAATTTGTGAAATATTAAATACAAAATTTCAGTCGGTATTCACTAAGGAAAATGTATTCACACCAGAAGAAAATACGAACACAAACACGTATGAACTAAAAGAGTTTGAGGTGAGCAGATTAGAAATAGAGAAAGAGTTAGAAGCTGTGGATAAAACTAAAGCAAGTGGACCTGATGAAATTTCATGTTGGGTATTAAAAGAATGTGCTAAAGAACTAAGTAAGCCATTACTTATAATATTTCAAAACTCATTACAACAAGGAAAATTACCAGAAAGTTGGAAGCAAGCAAATATAGTCCCATTATTTAAGAAAGGAAATAGACAAGACCCACTTAACTATAGACCAGTATCACTAACAAGTGTTGTATGTAAAATTATGGAAAAAATTATAAGAAAAAATTGGGTTGAACACCTGGAGAAAAATTATATGATAACAGAGAGACAATTTGGGTTTAGGAAGGAAAGATCATGTGTTACAAACTTACTAAGTTACTATACGAGAATATCAGAAAAAATATAAGAAAGAGAAGGATGGGTGGATAGTATTTACCTAGACTTTAAAAAAGCCTTTGACAGAGTTCCACACAAAAGACTTATATGGAAATTACAACATAAAGGAGGAGTGAACGGAAAACTACTAAAATGGATGGAAGATTTCCTTGAAGGAAGAAAAATGAGAACAGTACTAAGAGGGAACTATTCTCCTTGGCTGAAGGTGATAAGTGGAGTTCCTCAAGGCTCAGTATTGGCACCAATAATGTTCTTAATATATATAAATGATATAGAAGTAAATAATACAGTTGGCACTTACATGAATATGTTTGCTGATGATGCAAAGGTACAAAGAACAATTAAAAATGAAGACTGCTGTAAAAAGTTACAAGATGACTTGGACAAAATGGTAGAGTGGAGTAATAAATGGCAGATGGAGTTTAATGCAGATAAATGTCATGTTATAAAGTTTGGAAAAAGTGAGAAAAGACCAAATTGGCAATACAAACTTGGAAACAAAATATTAAATGAAGTAGAGAAAGAAAGAGATTTAGGGGTAATGATAAATAAGAAATTAACACCAGATGATCATATAAATGAAAAAGTGAGAAGCATGTATGCATTGTTAGCAAATATGAGAGTGGCCTTCACTTATATAAATGAAGAAATGGTCAAGAAAATAATAACATCCTTTATAAGGCCTACCTTAGAATATGCTGCAGTAGTAGGGAACCCACATTTAAAGAAGCATATCACTAAATTAGAAAAAGTACAAAGAGCAGCAACAAGATGGCTACCAAGTCTAAGAGAACTAAGCTATGAAGAAAGATTAAAGAAACTAAAATTACCTAGACTAGAAGAAAGACGAAAGAGAGGAGATATGATTATGGTTTACAAATGTGTCACAGAAAAAGAAAAGATAGATATAGATAACTTATGTCAACAAGGCATACCTACAATGAGAGGACACAGTAAGAAATTAATTAAAAGAAGAGGAGATAAAGATGTACAGAAATATAGCTTTCCAAATAGAGTAATAGACGAATGGAACAAATTACCAGAAGAAGTGGTGTGTGTCAAAAACATACATAACTTTAAAGAAAAATATGATAATTGTGATTTAAAATACGGGACATTACGAGCTTGACTCAATCCTGTAAAGATACAAATAGGTAAGAACAAATAGGTAGGTAAGAACACACACCTCTACACAAACACACACACCTCTACACACACATACACACCACTACACACACACACACACCTCTACACACACACACATACCTCTAAACACACACACACCTCTACACACCTCTAGAGATGTCAACTAAGAAAGATGTTTTTTTTTTTTGTTTTTTTTATATATATATATATATGTTCCGACACTGGACATAGGCTTAATCAAGCCCGTTACCGTGGCCCAGGTCAACTGCTGCTCATACACACACGTCACAACTTCCGAACTGGTACCCAGCGACAGAGGGAGGGAAGTGAGGGTTATTTCCAAATACTGCAGCGGTTATGGTACCAGCGAGGGTGTTTTACGACGTTCGGTGGCCTTATAGTTAGTGCCTCAAACTCAAATCGGAAGAGAAAATATTCTCAGGCCCTCACCTGAGAGGATCGATCTCCCGACCTCTAGGATATGAGTCCAGAACACTAACCACTCGGCCACCTCCCCTACTAATGATATACTCAAATGTAGATAGAATGTATTGTTAATAAATTAGCTGAAATTAAAGACATCATACAAGAAGAAAACACATAATATGCTTCACAAAAAAAAAAAAAAAAAAAAAAAAAAAAAAAAAAAAAAAAAAAAGTTAAATCTTAGAATAATGAGAGGACACAGTAAGAAATTAATTAAAAGAAGAGACAAAGATGTATAGAAATATATTTTTTTAAAGAGAGTAATATAAAAATGGAACAAATTACCAGAAGAAGTGTGTATCAAACATTCATAACTTTAAAGAAAAATATGATAATTGTGATTTAAAATACGGGACATTACGAGCTTGACTCAATCCTGTAAAGATACAAATAGGTAAGAACACACACACACACACAAACCTCTACACATACACACAAACCTCTACACACACACACACCTCTACACACACACACACACACCTCAACACACACACACACAAACCTCTACACACACACACACACACAAACCTCTACACACACACACACACACAAACCTCTACACACACACACACACACAAACCTCTACACACACACACATACACAAACCTCTACACACACCTCTATACACACACACACCTCAACACACACACACACAAACCTCTACACACACACACACAAACCTCCACACACACACACACACAAACCTCTACACACACACACATACACCTCAACACACACACACACACACCTCAACACACAAACACATACACACACACCTCTACACAAACACACACACACACACCTCAACACACAAACACACACACACACACCTCTACACAAACACATACACACACACACACCTCAACACACACACACACACATATAATACGACACATGCAGTATAATAACCAACCAACCAACCTGGAGGGAATAATCTCTACGAAGAAGTCGATGCCCATGAAGACACTCTGATTCTGAGCCAGGACACCAATACCACGAGCTGAAGCTTCACAATCCTGCAATCACACCATCAGGTTAGGTCAAGTCAGGTCAATCATACAATCAGGTTAGGTTAGGTTAGGTCAATCATACAATCAGGTTAGGTAAGGTTAGGTCAATCATACAATCAGGTTAATTTGGTCAATCATACAATCAGGTTAGGTTAGGTCAATCATATAATCAGGTTAGGTTAGGTTAGGTTAGGTTAGGTTAGGTTCTTTGAACCTTTGGTGGGGTCATTGTTAGAGACCTGGGTCTACCCCTCAATCCTCCCCCCCCTCTGTATCATCACAAGAATACATGAATACATAAGGCATATATTCCAAGTATAAAATTATGCAATATCTTATGGGACCCTAGCTGTGTTGTAGTCAGAAAATTGAAGGTGATTGAGTCCTTCAAATATTGCCACGAAAGAGCTTTTGTCATAGTCAGGAGGAATCAGAAGCCACCAAGTCTCATACATGATCACAGGGTTCTTAAGGGGGTGCGGGAGTAGGAGACAGGCTTGGGGGGGTTTTGGGGGGTGCGGGAATAGGGGGACAGGCTTGGGGTGGGTAGAAAGCCTGTCCTCTATTCCCACATCCCCCTAACCCCCCCTCAAGCCTGTCCCCCTACTCCCGCACCCCCCAAGCCTGTCCCCTACTCCTGCACCCCCCTAAACTCCCCTCCAAGCCTGTCCCCCTATTCCTGCACCCCCTTAAACACTTACCTGTAGTGCCTTCTGAGCTCCGGGCCAGTCACGGGTTCTGTTTGGAGCCAAACACTGAATGGTCTCCAGTAGTCTGACACGTGTAGAAAAATATAACAATTAATCCATCACTATCACTATCATTGTCACCATCACTATCACCATTAAAGCTTACAAATTTCTCAGCTTCCCCAAACATTGTATCCAAGACTAATGTCCCTTTATTTAGCCTTGGTGAGGAGTCATTCCATGAACTGTCAAATTAAAACCAGGTTACCACACTTGACATACACACTACACTCCTTCTAACACATCTCCATAAGTTCTTTCATTAGCTTCATTCACTCATTCTCATTCCATTGTACTATATTGTACCATCTTCTCCAAGCTCTTTCCTTTCTTATCTGACCCTCAAAATCAGGTCAAATATATTAGAGACAATATCTTCCTATCCTGTGCCATATTAGCATTACACAAACAATACATACAATATAAAATATGAAACATTAGCCAACCCTACTTATAGGAGGCAACTTATGTACAGAATGAAAAAATGAATTAATTAAAAACAAAACAATGGATTAGCACAGCTCACCTGACAGACAGACCACCAGCCTCCAAAACCTCCTTTATCCTGTTACCGACCCTCCTTGAGTTGGCCAGCACTGCAACCTCTTCTCTTTCTAACCCAGAGAATTCCAGGTCTAGTTGTGGTCCAGGTGGTGGTTGTGGCTTTACAGTGGTAGTAGTAGTAGTGGTAGTTGTGGTATCAATGGTGGTTATCATCTGTGACATTTTCACATCAACAATGGTCTCTGAAATACATTGATTCAATAAAGTACAACTTGTGAGTAGTTTGGATTCTGCTTCTAGAAAAAAAAAAAAAAAAAAAAAATGTAGAACATAAAATTTGTGTTCATCATCAATATTCCATTTCCCTTATTTCAAGGGTTGGGGAGGCTCTAGTGGCAGTGCAGGACCCCCTACAGGTAAGAGGTTCAGCCCTGAGGCTATAATATTATTAACCTTTATTGGGGTCATTGTTAACGAGTGGGGTTTCTAACCATCACTCCCCTCCTTGTATTGTAGAGGATACCAGGCTGACTGCACCTTCACAAGAATGGTGGGAGATGGTGACAACACTTCCCAACACCACAAATTTGGACATAAAATTTGTACTTTTAAAATATAATAGAATTTCAGATTCATTTTAGTTTCGCACAAATATTCCAATCATCTGTACAGTACTGTCACTATCTATATAATGTTATTCATTATACAATACTGTATAATCAATATGAACTGAATGATGTACACTGGTAATTCACAATCCCTAACCCACCTGAGTCCAAGCCTGAGATCTGAAGCAGGTGGTTTCTGGACGACAGCTCACCCAAACCATCATGAGGACACACACACACACAAACACACACACACACACACACTCACAGCCCACCTGAGTTGAAGCCTGAAATCTAAAGCAGGTGGTTTCTGGACGACAGCCCACCCAAACCACCATGACACATACACACACACATTTTGAACCAATGGAGGCTTTGGGTGGGCTGTCATCCAGAAATCACCTGCTCCAGATCTTGGGCTTCAACTCAGGTGGGCTAGGGATTGTGTATTGCCAGTGTACTTCTATTATTCCCTCTATGTATCTGTCATCCAACACACCCAGTCCTTGTAGTGTAACATGATAGGTGACTACGTTGATATATCTGTACTTATACACACCCAGTCCTTGTAGTGTAACATGATAGGTGACCACGTTGATATATCTGTACTTATACACACCCAGTCCTTGTAGTGTAACATGATAGGTGACCAAGTTGATATATCTGTACTTATACACACCCAGTCCTTGTAGTGTAACATGATAGGTGACCAAGTTGATATATCTGTAATATACACATTGAAGTACAGTAGCTCTACTATTTTCTCTATGTATCTGTCATCCAACATACCAAGTCCTTGTAGTGTAACATGATAGATGGCCAAGTCCATGATTTCTGTTTCTGTTTCTGTCTCAGCTGAGCAGGTGTAGGTAACATTGTCTCGTATGTCTCTGTATGGACCAGCGGCCAGGACCAAGTTGCCGTCACTCACAGCCAGGCCTCTGATGCCTGCAAGATCCAGTGTACCCAGGAACAGGAGGCCTGTCTCACGGTTGCGTTTCCATGTCAGCTGTGTACAGGCATAAATACCATGAGAGGACACAGTAAAAAATTAATCATAAAAAGAGCAGACAAAAATGTACAGAAATACAGCTTTCCAAACAGAGTTATAGATCAATAGAATGCATTACCAGAAGAAGTGGTGTGTGCCAAAAACATACAATAATTTAAAGAAAATATGACAATTGGAATTTAAAAACGGGCCATTACGAGCTGGACTCAATCCTATCTAGATACAAATAAGTAAAACCAACTAGGCAATATACTGTAGGCTACTACAGGTTTGCACATACAGTGTTCTTATAGTTCTTGGGGCCATTATGCAAGAACATTGGTGGTGATGACGATGGCGTAGTACTGGTACGATGGCTCTGTTGTTTGTCTATGGAGTCATCGAATTGGTACCACGCCATCGTCAACACCACAAACGTTCTTGCATATGGCCCTTGTAGTCACAGTTGTAGTTTCTCCCAGAGTAAATGTAAAAGCCCTACTGCATGTATTAATTGGAATTTAGTCCCTTGACTCAGAGCCATTCTCAACTTAAATGGAAATATTGATGGAAGGGGGCAAGGCTGTGTGTGTGTGAGATTGAGTTGACATTTTGTTGGTTTGTACGGATGGAATTTTGGTATACAGTATATATATATATATGTGTTGTCACTAATTCTTCATCAGAATTTAGGTATAAATGTGTTAAGTCATTAAGTCTTCATCACAATTTAAACTTGAGTGAATTATTTATCACTTACATAGTCAGTGTCATTTCCATTGCACTCCAAGATGACTTCTTCGTAAGAGGGGGGCTTTGGTGTAGTGCTAGTAGTGGTAGTAGTTGTGGTAGTTGTGGTAGTAGCATCAGTGGTTGTCCAGGTTAGTAGTGGTTCTTGTGGTATTATTTCTTCCATAGATTCCACAGACTTCTTTTCATATTGATACATATTATAGTAGTCTTCAGTATAATCTGGTAGAAGTCTCACTTGGTTTCCTTCAGTTGTAGTAGTGCTACAACCAAGATATTAATCATTAGTTATAAAGAGTATTATACAGTGCCATAACCCACCCAGGCCTATAACTAAAGGAAGGGAAGGTGAGGTTGGTACATACACACATTCCTTGGACCTCCCCCCCCCCCCTCCCTTCTTCCCTCCGACAAACCTAATACAATACTTTCACTTCATGTTGTAGTGGCACCATGTGCACCACTCCTTATTCTTTTGTACATTCCATGTGCTTGTGCACCACTCCTTATTCCTTTGTACTTTCCCCGGCCTCAGACAGCCACAGTCTGGCGGGTACGCTAATCCTATGGCTCGCTGGGTCATGTGACAATGCCACATCCGGGAGCTTGGAGACACCTGAATAAAAGGGGCGCGCTACACCCAGACGACAGACTATCCTGCTAGCTACAGTACAAGAAGGACCAGCCCCGCTCCTGCCATCGTCATACACCTACATATCCACGTGTTCCCACTTCGATCACAATTGGTGTTCCTGCTCTACACAACTACAGACTCTCCACTGCAACTACCGACTCTCCACGACACTGCATGACAGGCTGGCCTTCCCTATATCTACATGTACTGCATTACTGTGTATTACCAATAAAGTGTACCATGTATTCTGGAGTCTGTTCACCCGGGTAGAAACATAAGGGCTTCCTTATATCGTTTTAATGTAATGCTGCTGAAGGAAGGGAAGGTGAGGTTGGTATATACACACATACCCTTCCCTCCTACAAACCTATACTCTTTGCAGTGTATCATGGCCCCGGGGTTGGGGTTGGGAGGAGTCTGCGCTCTGGACACATCACCTCTCTCTCTCTCTCTCTCTCTCTCTCTCTCTCTCTCTCTTTCTCCTTAATGATGACTATCTCTTTCACATCAACTATTATCAAATGATATATTTTCATAATAATACTATAGTTTTATAAATGATCTGTATTTTGAGGGTAAAACAATTATTTTGAACTTTGTATACCTTCCATTACACTTGGCAACGAGTGATATTCATGCAGCGTTGCCAACCATACATCCTGCACGGTCAGTGAGTCACCCAGGTATAGTTCAACGAGGAGGAATATTTCTCAAGTCTTATAGGGTAGGTGCAGGATACCTTAGCTTCATTTTCCCAACTTCCAGTTTTCATGGAAAAATCTTTGGGAAAAATTTGAAAAAAAAAAAAAAAATTGTATGGTTAGTTTTCAAATTATAAGCCGAACGACAAGGAAAAAGGCAGGAGGACGAGAGAGGGGGAGAGTGAAAGTGAAAGAGAGAGATTATGTGGCAAGAGCGCGGACTTGTCCTGACCTCACCCCAGGGGCCAAGATATGCTGCAAAGACTATAATACAATACTTCCACTTCATCTAATGCTGCTCACATTTGTTATTTGATATTTGATGTTAATTAAGGGGAGATTCTTTTGTTGGTGAATTGGGAGGTCTCTAATTCCTCCAAACAATGCAACAAAACACCATATCCCCAATTAGTAAATTATAGTAATATTGAGTGCCACTGTTTTCTCGTATAGTTCGGAGGAATCAGTAGCCTTCCAATTTACCAACAAGAGAATCTTCCCTTAATCAAACACAAATTATGATAATGATAATGATTGGGTATTATGCAAAAAATAATATGGGTCTTATCTTAGACTTTGCTGAGGAGTACAGTAGTTATGTTTGGTATGGTAAGTTGATACTGGTGAAATTAAGTGACTTATACGCCAATTTACTGAGTACAGTATTATAAAGTTATAATAATTACCTCTGTTGTTGTCCTTCCTCTGGGATGTTCCATTCTGTTACTGCTGCTACTGTTATTTCTGGTTCTACTGTTGTTGTTGTTGTTGTTGTTGTAGTTGTAGTTGTTGTGGTTGTGGCTGATGATACTTCTGGGGTTATATCATCTTAATTAAGGGGGTTAGTACAGTAGTTGTACATTGTTAGTTGTTAATCTGGAGCGACTGATTCCTCCAAACTATTCCAAGGAACCGCAGGCTCACCGTTCATCTGGTCCTGTTGTTTCCTGGCATATTTTGGAGGAATCAAGGCACTCCAATGTACCAAGATACACAGTACACAGAGGAACAAAATAGTCCGGTGTAATACTGTACAATACACAGTTGACAGAGGGACAAAACAGTTCTAACCCAAACACTAATAGTTGCTGGGTGTGAGTAACAAATGATTACAGTATTTGTATCTGCTTCATCACTACTCTAGTTGTTAAATGTAGCATGTATGTACAGCCATAATCAAATATCCACCGACACTTTCCTTCCATCATAGTAAATATCTTGGTAATAAAGTACAACACGTGTATGATTTTGCAGCCCCTCATAATAATAATTGAGGGGGTTGAGTTAACATAAGGTGTTGTAAGATTATAGTTTGATATGATACTAATTTATTTGCACGATGGAAGGAAAGTGTCGGTGGTTATTTGATTGTGGCTGTACTACCACAAGTGTGTCAGGTGGTTGAGTGTCTTTAATTGAGAGGAGATTCTCTTGTTGGTAAATTGGAAGGCTACCAATTGATCCAAACTATGCCACAAAACACATGTCCTCAATGTTACTTTAATAAGGAATCTGTTTCATGGCATAGTCTGGAGGAATCACAGACCTTCCAATTCACCAACAAAAGAATCTCACCTTCATTCAAATCAGTAAGGATAAAAAGTACACAAGATTAAATAAATAAGCTGTGAGGTCCGAGTAAGAATTTGTGTTGTGGCAGATTATTGTTACTATTATTATTATTATTAATATTGGCTTTACCATCAAACCACAGACATATTTAATAAGGGAAGTTTCTCTTTATGGTGAACTGGAGGGCTAGTGATTCCTTCAAACTATGCCATGAAACAGACTACCTCAATGCTACACATAGGGGTTTGTCTCTGTTCTTGACATAGGTAGGAGGAATCACAGAGACCTTCCAATTTACACCCAAGAGAATTGATTCCCATTTACAATAATCATCCATAAGTACAGTCAGCCTCAGGAATTCGTATACACCACTGTGACATCAAGGTTTCATAACAACCAGAAAATTTAGTGCATTAATTTCCTAACACCAAACATTTTTAGTAATATTACTAATAATGTACTTGAAACAGTCAGCAGAACAATGCCTACAGTATGTGTAGAATAACCTTTTTAACCAGTGCTGTGTATGAATTCCTGAGGTCGACTGTACATATATACTTTAAGAGTACTGAAGAATAGTACACTACACTCACCTTGTTCCTCATTAGTAACCAAAGCCTCTTGGAGTACACTTCCCAGGTCCTCCTTGAACCTGCACCAGTATGTTCCCAAATCTTGTTGTGTTGTATTGAATATAGTGAGTGTGTGAATGACGCCACCACCATCACCACCATTAGTCTCAATTTCAGCTTTCTCTACCTGATATTTGTGTGTGTTATTGAGTGTGTGAATGATGCTACCACCACCATTAGTCTCAACCTCAGATCTTTCTATCTGATATTTGTGTGTATTCATTCCAGTGGTGGAGATGTTGATATCTTCTTCCATGTGCTCAAACTTTACCTGAAAAGAAATGACTCCATATCAGAGCCAGCCACAGGAAAGAATATTCATGATGTTGATGATGGCTTGGTACTGTACCGGTACTAGTACGATGATTCCATGGTATAGATGGACTACAGAACCATTATACTGGAACAATGCCATTATAAACTGAACAAATCTGTAGTTCCAATTTTTAACACAGAGGATGCAATTTAAGGGGAGATTCTTTTGTTGGTGAATCGGGAGTAGCCGATTCCTCCACTCTATATCAGAAAACAGATGCCCTCAAAGGTACTTATAGGGGATCTGTTTCATGGCATAGTTTGGAGGAATCAAGGTGCTCCAATGTACCAAAAGTGTATTACCCTCTTAAAACAATACCAGTATACACCATTACATTCATTATAAAATGTTGCTTAGTTTGTACTAACCATCTTTATTATCCCCTTAATACAGCTTAATACAGTCAGTTGTTGTTGTTGAAGTTCCTCAAGCTGTCTGGCCGAGCAGCCCCGAGCTCCTGAGGAAGGTCATGGCCTGAACCGGGCTTTCCCACAGTGCCCTCAGAGAGTGTATGTTGTGTTGTTGGCGAGTGTGGTTGTGTACGTTGCAGTCTTCAATGATGTGTTTAATAGAATGGGGTGCTGTGTTACATCCTGGACAGGCATCCACAATGGCTCCATCCAGCCTCTTCTGATAAGTCAGAAGGGCCGGGTGATGGCCACACCGCAGCCTGGCCAGGTGGACTCTGTCCTCACGGGGAAGGGAGGATTCGGATGGGTGGATGTCAGGAGGTCGTGCATGCAGCTGAGTGTTGTTTTTGAGTGTTTGGATGGATTGATGAGTGATTTGAGTATGGATGTGTTTCTGGAGATTGGTTTGGGGTGGGCAGGGTGTAAGAGATGATAGTATTTGTGTATGGTATCGTGTACTGGGTGTTGTTTTGATGTTCCTTGGCATGTGTGGGTGTTGTGCCATGTAGTGTAGTGGATGGTGTGGGTTTGTGGAGGCTGCAGCAAGTGTTTGTGTGCCTCTCATGTCAAGGTGATCCTTGATTTTGAGGACTTTGGTTTCATAGTGTAGGTGGTCTGTGGGTGTGGTAGCTGTGCAGCCTATGATTGTCTTTAGGGCTCTGTTCTGTATGGTTTGAAGGGTGTTGTGATGAGTCTCAGTGAGGTTTGAAGCCCAGGCAGGGCTTGCATAGTCCATCACTGATCGAATATATTGTTTGTATACTGTGGTTGTGGTTTCAATACAGTCAGTATACACCATTACATTCATCATAAAGGAGGTTACTGTTGATGGCTTTGTTGGCTTGGGGAGGTACATGCCTGTGAGCCAGGAGTCCCCTATTCTGTTGCCTTCCAAAAAATAGATCTCATTATCTCCCTGGCTGCCTTTTGGGGGCCCGAGTATCTGACCAGCTTCGGTCAACCAGACTTGGGACTGCTCAGCCAGACAGTCTGGGGAAGTACAACAACAACAACAACAACATTCATCATAAAATGTTGCATAGTTTGTACTGACCTCATCTTTTGAAGGAGCATGGCATCTAAGTGAAGTGTTCCCACTCATGTTAGCCCAGACCAGACCTGAAAACCAGACCAACCACATTAATCACCTTCTCTCTCTCTCTCTCTCTCTCCCTCTCTCTCTCTTCTGTGGACAGATTTTGAGTGTTGGTGATTCTTCTAAACTCACCCAGGAAACAGATCCCTGCCATACTGCATGAGGTACTAATCTGTTTCCTGTTAAGAGTATGGAGGAATCAGCAGTACAGTACTACTGTACAATTTAAGGACCCTGTAATCATGTATGAGACCTGGAGAGTTTGATTCCTCCTGACTATGCCACAAAACAAGCTACTTCCATATAGGTATGTGTGTTTCATGGTAATATTTGAAGGACTCATTTACCTCCAATTTTCTGACTAAATCACAGGGTCCCTTAACAATACTAGATGGTCCCCTTGACATACATACCTTCAGCATACAGAGTAAAATTTTTTCTATATATCTTGAGTTCGGGGAGGGCCAGCTGACAGATGTAAGAGCCAGTGGAGGTGATGGAGGTATTGGTGATGTGTAGTTGGTGTGAGTTACCAGACACCTTAACTTGGTACCCCTCCATCAGGCTAATGTTGCCCTGGGTCAGTAATGTCTCCTCAGGATATCTCCACCAACTCACCTGTTTTGTATATATCATAATCCTTGTTATTCACCACCAAGAATACATAAATTAAACGGTTTTTATGAATGTCATGTACGCAGTACGCACTATATAAATATAACATAACACAGGTGAAGGGGAGATTCTCTTGTTGGGAAATTGGAAAGCTACTGATTCCTCCTAATTGTGCCAACAAATTGATGCCTTCAATGGTACCAATAGGGGATTTGTTTCATGCAGAGGTGCGGAGTAAGAGTCTGAATCGGAGTCGGATGCTTTTAGGCCCGAGTCGGAGTCAGTAAAAATATATCCGTCTCTGACTCCTTTATCGGAGACCTTTCAATTTACAAAAGTATCTCCCCTTGAGGAACAACACTGCTGAATGAGGAGGAGTGTTTATTAACCACATTTCACTAAAGTTAATGAAAATTCTAAGTGAAAAAATAACACTGTTACAATACCAATGGAACTGTGGTGTTGTCAGAGATGATACAGTCCAATACCACAGATGATCCCTTCCTGGCTTGTACCTTTGTTTTGGTTTCACCCAAGTAGTTTGGTGCATCTGAAAGGCAACACACACACACACAGTACAGTAACAAACACTAATAAGTATCCAGGTATGCTTGGAATACCTAGAGACTAAATAAATGCATAAGAACATCTCCATTGGAAATAGTTCATTGGTGGACTGTTCAAAGCTTTAATCAAAGCTCTACAGTATAATTATTAGTGCTCAACTGTAGATACATGTCAATATTATAGTCATTGTAATACAATATCACTCCACTTCTATACCAATAATAAGAATATTCAAACACTTGACAAATTTCAAGCACTAACAAGGATTTATTTTAAAGTTTTCCTATATTAACCCTTTCAAACCTAATTTTTATGTTACAGTAAAATGAGTGTGTGTTTATGTCAAGCAGCAACATCTTCATTGTTTTGAAGTGTTGTTTATCTCATTCATGTAATAATAATACACTGTTATTTTCTGATGAGCATACAGCTATCTTTATTTTGGGAGGTGCTAAGATATGCCAGAAATTTTTTGCTTGTGTAATAGGTGTGCTAAAACTCACTCACCCAGGGCATCTGGAGTAATGATATATAGATAATGAAGTGTTCCCCTACAATAAGATGATGATGATAACAATGACAATGACGATAGATGATGATTATAATGAAGATGATGATGATGACTGATGATGGTGATGTAACAGGGTGTGGTAAATGTGACTCACCCAGGGCATCTTGAGTAATGAGGTACTGGGGATAAATGGATAATGAAGTGTTACCCAGCTTCACATCATCCACAGCACAAGTGTAAGTAGTATCTAAGAAGCTTGAAATGATCATGAGGCCAAGGACTCCATCCCTCTCATAAGGGTACAAGTTGGGGTCCTGGGTGAGAGTCTGGTTACCAGATGTCACTTGTAGGTCAAAGTCAGCATCAAACCAATCCATCTGCCAACAGAATCACTCATAAATAAAAGGGGAGATTCTCAATGTTGGTAATACTGCATTGAAGGCTACTCATTCCTCAAGTCATTAATAAAAGGGGAGATTTTCAATGTTGGTAATACTGCATGGAAGGCTACTCATTCCTCCAAACTATGACAGGAAACAGATTCGCTCAATGGTACTGATGGGGGATCTGTTTCATGACATAGTTTGGAGGAATCAGTAGCCCAACAATTTACTCTCAAAGGAATCACCCCTTAAAGGAAGACTGCTCATCAACATGTAGGTGAGACTGGACACTGTAATTAATCTGGAGCAATTGATTCCTCCAAACTATTCCAAGCAACAACAGGCCACAACTATTTTTGTTCATCTGGTCCTGTTTCCTGGCATACTTAGGAGAAATCAAGTAACTCCATGGACCAAAAAGTTAGATGCAATATATGAAACACTGAGGCATAACAAGATTCATATCAAATCATTTTATGTATGAATGTTCCGTAAGATTTCCCTAGCGAAGTGTTACCTTCAGCGTGGAGATGGAAGCCTGGTAAAAATACATTACCAGGTCTGTGTTAAATTATACAGGGGTGCGGAGTTGGAGTCGAAGAGTTGGAATTGGATGCTTTTTGGCCGGAGCCGGAGTCAGAGTAGGTAATAATATCTCCGACTCCTTCATGTGATCAATTCTCGTGTAAGGTACTTAAAGTGAAATATAGGCTAGTGTCAGGAAATATCCATTAACCCTCTAACCGCGGGCGTTCTGGCTCGCGCCACCTCTTTAGCCTAGCGTTTTATCTGTCTTGAGCTCAAAATGTAAACAACACATTTGATGGCTAATAGCTTGTAAACCACTCATGCTACATGAATAAATGATACAGGATATTGAAGTACAAACCTTTAGCTGTCTTCTTCTAACATACTTGTGAAGACTAAATGGACATCTGTAGGATAGGTAGCCAGCTCAGAATGACCACAACTCAAAATTCACTCACACTCTATTTACACATCTAAGTATGTTTTCATGCTCTGATTTCATCATAAAACATGTCAGAATCACATTTTTCAATACAACAATATGAAATATAATGTCACTGTCATTTTTACGTACATCCTTGTACAGTATATGGTAATTAACAAAAATGCGGAGTGCTGAAAATACATCCTCACACGCTGAGAGCTATTCCTACACTGGCTGCCAGTGGCTGGACAAGGCTGGTGTGACTCATGGGAGCTCCTAAGTACACACACCCTTTATTGTGAGTTTAATTAAGTATGTCAAGGGGCGCGCAAATTTGATAACTGTGCAGTCGACTTACGTTGTCACCTGAGGTTACCCACACTTGGTGGTGTCGACTTGTCGTCACCCATGGTTTAAGGGTTAATGGAGTAAGGGAGTTGGAGTCTGAATTTTTAATATCCAACTCTGCACCCCTGGTTATTATACAGTACGTGTACAGCATAATAATACCTTAATGTCTGTTTCTGATGTAGTGACACAAGGCAGGAAAACAGGCTGATACTCCACAGCAACTACTTGTGATAGCATTATGTTCTTAACATCTGAAAATAATAATAATACACAGTTAAGGTGAAATTATCTTGTTGATAAATTGGAAGGCTACTGATTCCAACTATACCAGGAGACAGATGACCTCAATGGTACTCATAGGGGATCTATTTAATGGTATAGTTTGGTGGAATCAGAAACCTTTCAATTTACCAACAAGAGAATCTTCCTTTAAATACACAATATTCTAATACACTATATTAATCATTGATTGAAACTCCCTTTAAAGGGGAGATTCTATATTATTGGTAAATTGGAAGATCATTTATTCTTTCAAACTATTCCATGAAACAGAGACCCTAATCATACCACTTAGGCCATCTGTTTACTGGTACTGTTTAGAGGAAAGAACCGATATATATTTCTATCTATCTATCTATATCTATAGCTCCGGCGCCTCACTCCCTCCGGGAGCTCCCACCAAGGGGGTGGCTATGGCAGAAGAGTCTCCAGTTTTCCCTGTTCCAACACTCTCTCCTCATTTGTTCCATCCCCCCTCCCCCCCTCACACTTCTCTCTCTCACATACTCTTCCACTCTGTTCTGCCATCTAACCGGCGGTCTGCCTCTCACACCAGGTCCCACAACTTCACTTCCATACTCCTTCTTTACAAATTCCTCACCTTGCATTCTCTCTACATATCCAAACCATCTCAGTGTATTACGCTTCACTCTCTCAACCACTCCACACTCAATACCAATTGCCTTCTCACTCATACCACATCTCTCATACACACTCTCATTACTTTCTCCATCCCACCTTGTAAGTCCACATGCTCCTCTCAAGTAACTCATTTCCACAGCACCTATTCTCGACTGACGAGCCCTACTCCATGTCCATGTCTCCGACGCATATGTCAGTGTTGGCAGGATTATACTATTTTTCAGTCCCTTTTTCACTTCCATACTCATACTCCTACCCTTCATAATCCTCCCCAGTGCACCTATGACCTGCCTGCCCCTCACTGCTCTCTCCCTGATTTCTCCTTCCATACTTCCATGTTTACACAGAACTGTTCCCTGATACTTGAATTCCCTCACCTCCTCCATCCTCTCACCCCCTAAAGTTATCTCACATTCCATCCCAGTTGGTACAGCCACTCTATAGGGTGTAGCAAAGTCAATTACTTCTGTTTTGGTCCTCTCAAATACCATCACCTTACTCTTACCAACATTCACCTTCAGTTTTCTTCGCTTACACATGGACTGAAACTCATCCACCACTCTCTGTAACTTCCTTTCACTTCAGCCATCAACACAGTGTCATCCGCAAATAAACTTGCCACCAAGGACCAATTTGCTTCATTCAGCCTCAACTTCACCCCCAGACCATTCACTTTGGCTTTCATCTCTCTCATACAACCATCCATATATATATTGAACAACCATGGTGACATAACACATCCCTGTCTCAGCCCTACACTAATATTAAAACTCTCACTTAGATCACCCTCTACCCGCACACATGCTGTTGCCTCTGCATAAAAGGCCTCAATGCCTTTCAGCAAAGACCCCCCAACACCATAAATTCTCAATACCTCTGACATAGCTCTCCTATCAACCCTATCGTATGCCTTCTCCAAGTCCATGAAGGCAGCATACAACTTCCTACCCTTCCCAATATAATTCTCCACTATTGATTTTAATACAAATATTTGGTCCACACATCCTCTACCCTTTCTGAACCCTCCCTGCTCCTCACTAACTTTATTCCCTGTTACTTCAATCAGTCTCTCAGTAAGAACCTTTCTATACACCTTCCTCGGTACACTAAGAAGGCTTACTCCCCTATAGCTACCACTCTCCTTACTCCCCTTCCTCTTATACAAAGGTACAATTAT
Organism: Petrolisthes cinctipes; assembly: GCA_033782935.1. Classification (NCBI taxonomy): domain Eukaryota; kingdom Metazoa; phylum Arthropoda; class Malacostraca; order Decapoda; family Porcellanidae; genus Petrolisthes; species Petrolisthes cinctipes. The sequence goes on from JAWQEG010000032.1 coordinate 136,456, forward strand.
GGCTCTCCTCCAATCTTCTGGCACCTCTCCCTGCCTCCAGGCCAATGTGCATATAAGCAACATCCACTCCACCACTACCTCCCCCCCACACTTTAACATTTCAGCAGTTATCCCATCCACCCCCGGTGCCTTTCCCATCTTCAACTTCCCTATTGCCTTCCTACCTCTTCCCTTCCCAATTCTCCCTGTACATCCTGTCGTCTACCACCTGCCTCCATCCACATGCATGTCACCACCGCCTCCCCTCCCGTCCCCCCATTCATCAGACCATCAAAATGTCTCTTCCACACTTCTTTCACTTCCTCACTTCTACTCACAGTAACTCCATCCTCTCTCTTCATTCTCACACTACCAGACTTTCCTTCTCCTCTTTCTCTTTTCACCTCCTTCCAGAATAATTTCTTGTTCTCTTTAAACTTTTCACTCAGTTTCCTGCCAAACTCCTCATCCACTCTCCTTTTACTCTCACTCACCATCCTTTTCACTTGTCTCTTACATACATTATATTCTCTCTTCCATCTCTCTCTCACTTCTTCCGACACATTCCTCTGTAATGTTCTCCTATATGCCTTCCTTTTCTTCTCTACGACATCTTTCACTTCTTCTGACCACCAAGCACTCCCTTTCTTGGCCCTCTTCTGTGTCTTATATCCCACTACCTCTGCTGCTGTCCTCAATACTATTGTCTTAAACATTTCATACACAGCATTCACTCCCTCCCCTATCCCCATCCTTGCATCCCCCAACACCTCACCCACCCTCCTCTTATATTCCTCCCTATACTCTTCTACATCTAATTTCCCACTAGCCACCTCCCTCTTGTTCCTCACCCCTTCATCCCTCCTACTATATTCCCACTTAACCCTAACCTTCATCCTCACCAACACCGCAAAATGGTTGGAGCAATGGACCATTCATCTCACCACTCTTGCGTCATACACATCCTTCCTCAACCTTTCATCCACTGCCACATAATCAATCAAACTCTTTTGCTCTCCTCTCTCATCCCTTCTCTTCCATGTATACCTGTGGATCATCTTGTGCCGAAAGGTGTTTGCCAAGAACAAGCCCCTCTCAGCATAGACATCCACCAGATACAGTGCTCCCCCCAAGTAGACGGGGGTTATGTACCAAGCAGGCGCCGTGTACTTTGAAATCGTCTACTTGGAATTGATAAATAAAGGGAAAAAAATAGGTTCGGTACTGGCGATTCCAAAAACTATCCCTTCTTGACCATTCTAATATGTACACTCAACCCCAGATTCTCTCTCTAGTGAATTAGTTCTAAACTTGAGCCAAAGGTATAGAAAATGTATGTTTTTAAAGGTTGTTCATTCTAAAAGGGTAGGCCTAAAAGCACGAGTGTAGTGAGTGAAGAGTGAGGGTGATAGTTGACAAGTTCAGTTATCACCAATAATCCATGAGTTTCTACTCATACAAATATATTTCTTTAGTTTATATTCATTATTCTTTGTCACTTTCTCTTACAATCACTTGCACTTTTCACCATATCAAATGTCTGTACCGGGATATGTGCTGAAAGTATGAAAAATGCCCGTTTAGAGAAGTTGTTCACTATAAAGGGGTTGGCTTATCGCGAGTGTATCAAGCGAGCGTGAGGGTGAAAAGTTGTTCACTATAAAGGGGTTAGGCTTATTGCGAGTGTAATGAGGGAGCGGGAGGGTGAAAGCTGTTCACTATAAAGGGGTTAGGCTTATCATGAGTGTAACAAGCGAGTGTGAGGGTGAAAATGGAATGGTTAGTTCAGTTACCACCAAATCTCATTGAATTTTCAATCGTACACACACATTCCTTAGTTTGTATTTATTTTAATTTGGGTAATTTTCTCTTAAAATCACTTCCACTGAATATCGACTTACGCATAGGTACTCCTACTTTTGAAAAACCGTATACTTTTGGTATTTTGGTCTCAAACAATTTCTCCGCCTACTTGGAAATCATCTAGTTAATGACCGCCTACTTGGGGGGAGCACTGTACTCACCATTCTCATTTGTTCCTTCAACACCCCATTTACCCACAATATATTTCTATCAATTACATAATATAAAGAACTGATATGTATTTCTATCATAGTACTATTAACTTATATATACAATAATGAGTTGTATTATCAACTTACAGAGTGTCTCGCGAGTTGAAATGACTGTACTGTACTGTACCTCTCAAGATGGTAAATGTAACTGTAGCATTGAGTGGAGTACTGGTGACCAAGTTTGATGCCTGGCAGCGATAGATAGCATTCCTATCTGTTTCTTGAACCAGCAGGTCCAGATGTATCCTTGTCACCTCCAGTTCTATCTCCATCACTGTGTTCTGTTGTTCCTCGTCATCCTTGAACCATCTTAGTAGTGGCGGGGGAAAGCCTCCCTCCACACGGCATGTCAGCCTCACACTGTCTCCAATCAACACCTGTCTGCTCCACTCATCACCTTCTATCTCCAGCTGTGAAGGTGCTGTGGGATTTACCCAAAGGTTATTACAATCATCATCATCAATATCCCATTTCCCTTTTATCAAGGGGTGAGGAGGCTCTAGCAGCAGTGTAGGATCCCCAATAGGTAATGGGTCCAGCTCCCAGGCTATGTGAGCCTTTAGTGGGGTCATTGTTATAGAGTGGGGTTCCCAACCCTAACCCCCCCACCCTACCTGTATCATAGTGAATATCAGGCTGACTACACCATCAAAAGAATGGTGGGCGATGGGGATGTCACTTCCCTATGCCAAATGATTATTTCAAAACAACATTATTAATGACATACATACGTACCTAGTGATTCCTGGTACACTTTATACTCGGTGTGGTAATTGCTTCCAAGAGGTGCACACTGTATAGAAGCAGTATGACTCATTGTATAGAGATGGTCCCTGTTAATGGTCTCCTCAAAGGTGTAACATTGGTAGCGTTCTTGTTGTGTGTTAGGCAGCTTCTCTAACTTGCCCATCAGGTAGTGAGTAGATCCTTCACTCCATAGTGCCACACAGTCTACTCGATTCACTGCATCATCAAGGATGTTCATTAGTTTACTGGAGTACTGTATAGGCAGTCAAAAAAATACTGTATTTGATGTGAAATATGGTGATAACATTGTGAAGTATATACTGTACAGGTTCTAAACCTGATGTTCCAATAGAGTACTGTTGGCAACAATGAATGTTACAGACTGTGTCAATACATGGTTCAGAATTCCTTGTGTGGTGTGGTATAATGGACTGTATGCAAGAACATTTGTGGTATTGACAATGATGTGGTACCAGTATGACAACTCCATAGATAAACAATGGAGTCACTGGACCGGTAACATGTCATCGTTAACACCACAAATGTTCATGCATATGAATCATTGTATTGTATTGTAAAGGTGCCGAAGAATGATATATATATATAGAGCCTGTAGTGTCCTGTATCATACTGTACTCACCATGTGGCCTAGCAGCAGCAGCAGCATAAGCAGTGGTATCAGAGCACTGGTTGTACAGAAAGACAAGTTCAGTAGTGTTCTTCCTGGATATGAGGCGGGAGTGTTGTTGTGTACAACCTCTTCCCTCGGACATCTGGTAAGTGAAGGATCTTGAACCCAGGAAGGGACAAGAAACTTTGACATTCTTACGGATCATAAGGAGACTTGGGTCTCTCTTCTCTATCATGGAACACATTATGTTTAGGTCCTCTGCATACATACAACTCGCTGCAAAAAGATAAAATTGATTGAGGCTATATTATTACCAAAATATTGATTATTGTAAAACTTACAGTGTGTAAAAATAATGTCAATGAAACATATTAAGCACTGTTACATAATATGGTGCATGTAAGCACTATATACTGTATTATATTATATTGTTTAACAAAATACTTACATTTCTTATAGTGAAGTAAGTTAGTATGCTTCTCTGTTATAATGAGGCATCTATAGCATTCATCCCCCCTGTAGAGAAGAAGTAATTAACATCATCATCATCAATACCCCATTTCCTTATTTTTTCAATGGGTGCAGGGGAGGCTCTAGCACCAGTGTAGGACCCCTGATAGACAATAGGTCCAATATTGATAATGAAACTACAAAGGAATGGATGAATATGAAAAAAAAAACAATAAAAAGATGTGTGAGCAAATACTTACTCTTTAATTCTGTATTTATCATTCAAGGAGAAATCACAAAAACTGTTATCAAAATTGTTTGTTGTTATGGTAACGTCTCCCTCTGAAGTCCACCACTCTCCTTCCCAATGCTGTGCTAACTCACACTCATCTGTAAAAATATACTCACCATTACCATTAACTACAACAACAACAACAACAACAACAATTAATATTTAGTCTTATGGTCTTATACAATACAACATAGAACTCCTATAAATCAATCCTCAATAGAGAAAGAGCCTAATGGGCCTGGATCCTCATAAAATTGTATCGAATGTACAGTTGGCCACAGGAACTCTTACATAGGCGATATGGGAAGAGAGGTAATTATTCTGAAAGTACTGCAATGATTAGTCTACCAAGTGACTCTGTGATTGCAAAACGACAAACCTAATAATAATGTTGTATTGCAGTTACATACTCTTACATTTTCTATATGTTGTAAACCCTTGAAAACAACAGCGTATGTATGAATTCTTGTGGCCGACTGTACATACCAACCATATTAAACTACAGTACAGAACAGGGTGTCCATAAATAATATGAACTAATACAGTATATTATAGAGTATGTTCATTAATGATAATATGTCGAGATAATCTATGGACATTGTGTACAATATATTCCTACCACAACACAACACAACGTAACATAACAGAGGACTAAAGACTCATCATACTATGTGGAAATGTTTACATTGAGTAAAACGTCTCCTACCACAACATAACATAGCATTGCAGACTCACCATACAGTACTGTGTGGAAATGTCAACATTGAGTAAGACGTCTCCTACCACAACACTTTTTTATTTTTTTATATACCAGGCATTTATCTCCATGCTGGAGGTAGCCTTTTTGCTAGGGAAATCTTACAGGGGAGGGGTTCCACGTGCCCTTCGCCCCAAGGCCATTGCACCATAAACAGTGGGCGATGGGGTCGCCACATCCCTACGCCAATTACACAGGGATAGCGAGGTCACAACTCCTCAACATACGTCTTGTACCTATTCTCTGCTAGGTGAACAGGGGTTACACATTTAAGGAAACAATCCCAAACTGTCTCCACCCTACTGGGGATTCGAACCCGGGCTCTCTTGGATGTGAGCCGAGCGCGCTAACCAACATAACATAACAGAGGACTAAAGACTCACCATACTGTGTGGAAATGTCTACATTGAGTAAGACGTCTCTGTAACTGACAGGTTGTGCATCTTGACCATCAAGGGTACACCTGTACACTCCTGCATCACTAACTCGTACTGGACTAATCACAAGGTCATACTTGGTAATGCCTTCAGCTCTATTTAGCTCACAAGTAAGTGAAATCCTGGATGAATTAGTAGTGACCTCATCTTCAATGGAAATAATGGTGTATTCTTCTCCATCAGTTGTGTAAGTCCAGCCCAGATGCTGTAAAAATATTTTGGATGAATGAAAATATTACACAACTCTTATATATATATTATATACACACACACATGCACACTGTTGGCAGATTTAGAGCAACTGACTCCTTCAAACTATTCCAAGCAACAGGCCACCATTACTTTTTATCAATCTAGCTGGTCCTGTTTCCTGGTATACTTTGGAGGAATCAAGGTGTACCAATGTACTAATAGTATATTATCCCGTTAAAACCTTTTTGATGTGGTAAGGTCTAATGGGTAGTAATTTTCAAATAAATAAATGACAAATTATGTACTCTGACAAAAATACCACATTAATGTCAAAATATCACATTCAACAAACACACTGAGCAGTAAATTCTAACTTGACAAAACACACAAACACACACACACTGCGGGAGACACTAGTTAATTATGTAAATGTTAACCTGACAACACACACACACACTGAGAGAAACACTAGGTAATTACATAAATGTTAACCACACACACACAAACACACAGAGACACTAGTTAATTAAGTAATACTGTATTATTATTGTTATTAATTATTATCTGGGATGGTGACTTACATTACTCCTGGAGAAGTAGTCTTCATTCTGAAACGAGAACACAAGAATAATGCAAGTATATTACATGTCTGGACATCAATTTACTTATTTATTTATTTACAGTGAATATAACATAGTCTGGAGATCAATTTAATTATTCATTTATATAGTGTTTATTGACAGTTAATAAAGTATATGCAGTCCATAAAATTTGAACCACTTAAGAATTGATTTGAAGAGAATACAAGATGTCTCCTTCCCCTTCCCCCAACCCCCACCGCTATCTCTGAGGTCCGGTATAGTGTTACTAGAACTGATATCACATGTGTTTAAGGGGGTAATTCACTTTTGTTACATTGGGGAGCCTTGATTCCTCCAAAGTATGCCAGGAAACAGAACCAGAAGAGCAAAAGTAGTGGTGTTTTCTGTTGTTTGAAATAGTTTGGAGGATTCAATTGCTCCAGATTTACCAACACAAAGATGTCTTGTCTGTGGGTCTTTGGGCAGTATTCAAAAACATTTATGGTGTTGACAATGGCGTGGTACTGGTACGATGGCTCTGTTGTTTGTCTGTGCAGTCGTCGTACCGGTCTCATATGCCACTGAATGCACCAGGAATGTTCTTGAATATGATACTTTACTTCAGTGAGTGACTGTACCGTGGCATTACTGAATATTTGTGGCTGACTGCTGAATAATACATGATGTGTTTACTTGGAAAAGGAATGGAGCCTATGGGCCAAGGTAACTAACTATACATACAGGGGAATGCAATGGGCAAAATTAATTTACAGTACTGTTTTCCGAAACATTCAGTCAAGTGGAAGATACTTTCAAAGTTTATGCAGTTTTGTATGTTCCTTTTTTGTTTACACTTTCATTTATACAGTATTAATAAAGTATATAGGTACAGTAGAGCAAGTAGAAAGTGCAAGTATAATCTGGCTGTACAGTATATGGCAACATCTGGCAGTTGTTTGTTGTTGTCGTTGTTGTTGTAGTTCCCCAGACTGTCTGGCCGAGCAGTCCCGAGTCTGGTTGACCGAAGCCGCGCAGATGCTCTGACCCCCAAATGGGAGTCAGTGTGATAGTGAGATCTGTTTCTTCGAAAGCAGTAGACGAGGGGACTGCTGGTTCACGGGTATGTACCCCCGAGCCAACACACCCACTGTCTGTAGTCTTCCTTGTTGTGCCACCCAATCGGGCTATCTCGTCAGCTACCCAGAAGGAATGAGAAATAGTAAGAGAGACAGACAGAACAGGCCAGGATGTGGTAGAGGATGCCAAATTCCTCATTTCTGGATAGAACCAGCCCTCACCAGTGGGAAGGGGTGATAGAGAGGTGGGACAGCAAGTACGAAGGAAAGAAAAGGAACGGAGGGATAGTTGAAGAACTGAAAAGGATTGGCTGGGGCCGAAGGGAAGCCCAAACCCTTAAAGTACTGCCCACGTCACCACAGGAAATACTTCCCTTACGGGGGGTAGTTGTTTGTAGTAAGCCCTCGTTTGTATCTTTATGAATAAATCACTGAGAACCCAGAGCCAATGTAAGGTGGAATGTGATTGGCTGAACTTTAAGTGGTGGTGGTGAAGATGTTACCATATACAGCCATATTATTCTTGCACTTTCTACTTGCTCAACTGAACAATACTTTTTTTTGGGGGTGGGATGGAAACTGGGCCAACTTGACATTATTACTTACAAAGTCAACTGGTACTGGAGCTGTGCAGGTTAAAGTGACGTCTTCTGAAGGTTGAGCTGCCACCACATTTTCTCCTGACCCAGTTAATGCATGCAGATTTTCTGAAAACATATAAATACGTAAAAGATGACTTGACTCGTCTTCAGTGATACTGTAAATAAACACATGAAAATTTAGTGGTATATTTTTTCTCTATTCTGAAAACATATAAATACGTAACAGATGACTTGACTCGTCTCCAGTGATGCTGTAAGTAAACATGTGAAAATTTAGTGGTAAGTCTCTTCTCTATAGCTTAAACTTTCCTGCCTCATGATGATTTAGAATAAAAAGGGTTACAATGATGATGATGATGATGAATTAACAAACATTCCTATTATCTTCACACCAACACTTTCTTGGCACAACTTATCGTACAGTACCTGGCAAATACCAGTTTGGTTTTTGCATGTTTACTAACTACCATATCAATATAACAATAATTACAAAAGCTGAATAGTTCCATTGACTAACATAAGAATATGGCCCTAGTTAATTATAAACAAAATGTTTAAAGGGACCCTGTGATGTAGTCAGAAAATTGGAGGTAAATGAGTCCTTCAAATATTGCCACGAAACACACACACCTATATGGATGGAGTGTGATTCGTGGCATTGTCAGGAGAAATCAGAAGTCTCCAATTTTTATACATGATCACAGGGTCCTTAAGTAACTTGTAAAGTAAAAACTGTACATTATACCCGACTTTTAATGCCTTACTCCCTCCCAGAACACCGGTACATGATGGGACAGACGCCATAGTGAGTGATGTGCAAGTGATACTGGTGTGTCACTGTAAAGGTGTCACATACTCTCTCTATTGGTGGTACTGGTGTGTCACTGTAAAGGTATCACTCTCTCTATTGGTGGTACTGGTGTGTCACTGTAAAGGTATCACTCTCTCTATTGGTGGTACTGGTGTGTCACTGTAAAGGTATCACTCTCTCTATTGGTGGTACTGGTGTGTCACTGTAAAGGTATCACTCTCTCTATTGGTGGTACTGGTGTGTCACTGTAAAGGTATCACTCTCTCTATTGGTGGTACTGGTGTGTCACTGTAAAGGTATCACTCTCTCTATTGGTGGTACTGGTGTGTCACTGTAAAGGTATCACTCTCTCTATTGGTGGTACTGGTGTGTCACTGTAAAGGTATCACTCTCTCTATTGGTGGTACTGGTGTGTCACTGTAAAGGTATCACTCTCTCTATTGGTGGTACTGGTGTGTCACTGTAAAGGTATCACTCTCTCTATTGGTGGTACTGGTGTGTCACTGTAAAGGTATCACTCTCTCTATTGGTGGTACTGGTGTGTCACTGTAAAGGTATCACTCTCTCTATTGGTGGTACTGGTGTGTCACTGTAAAGGTATCACTCTCTCTATTGGTGGTACTGGTGTGTCACTGTAAAGGTATCACACACTCTCTCCCTTGATTGCTTGCTTCATGGATACTGGGATGTGGACTAATGTAGTAGTATCATATTGAGTGAGGTGCAGGTGGTACTGGTGTGTCATTGTAAAGGCCCCCATACACACTCAGTGATACTAAGCAAACACACTATACAAACTGGCTTGTGCAGTGAAGTTTGTGCATGTGTGTGGGTAGTTTGTGGCCTGTACAGTTCCACAATCTACCCCCACACATGCACAAACTGCTCTGTGTAAAGCCAGTTTGTGCAGTGTGTTTGCTCAGGGCCATTGAGGTGTTTGGGGGGCCTTAAAAGTGTCACATTCTCTCTTCCTTGCTTGCTTCATGGACTAATGTACCCCCACCCCAACCCGGAGATTATTGTGTGTCGTACTAGAGGAGACAGTGGAGCTTCGTGGTGATGTTGGTAACTTCTCTTCTGCCCCACTAGATGACGACACCTTATTTATACATGTCACTATCCGAAGAGTAGTAGTATCATTTCAACATCAATCCCACATTTAAAGATTACCAGATGAGGAGGAGCATTTATACTCCATCTTCTAATGCTGCTTCCTGCCTCACATCACACATCAATACTTTATTAATTAAGAGGGTATATGTACAGTGTTGGTAAATCTGGAATAATTGATTACCTCCTAACTACTCCAAGCAACAACAGACCACCATTATTTTTGTTAATCTGATTCTGCTTCCTGGCATACTTTTGGAGGAATCAAGGCATTCTAATGTATCAAAAGCATTCTGTACAATCCCCTTAAGGTTCATCCACATATCAGGTACTATTTTTCAACACTATCACTTATTTACTTACCTTGTGGTACAGGATACACTTTATATATAACATCAAAGTGATTATCAACACTGCCACACACAGCAGAGTCATTGTGCCTCAGAATGTACTCATGGGCTTCACTCTTGTGTTGTGTGTACGTGAAGCAGTCATACACCTCGTCCACCGAGAGAGAAAGGTCGTTCTTCTCCACGATGAGGTAATTTGTACTTCCTTGTGACCAGCTGGCTACACAGTTGTACTCCACAGTTCCTGTTAGTACAAAAAATGGACGGAGAAGTACAAACCATGCGTGTAAAATGATAACATAATAAACAGAGGAGAAGCCTTTACTAACTGGCAATGTGTGTAAGTGCCTTTCAATTGAAGCACTTGAATAATACTGTATTGTCAACAAAAGTTCCTAACTATATGTGTTCATATTCATATTATCTAGTTATGTTACACTTCATTAGGAGTGACTCGGTTACAGGTCTATAATTACCTCGTAAAAGTGGAGTCATTTTAAATTAAGGGGAGATTCTCTTGTTGGTGAATTGGAAGGTATCTGATACCTCCAAACTATGCCAGGAAATAGACACCCTCCATGGGACAAATAGGGGATCTGTTTCGTGGAATAGTTTAGAACTTTAGAGGAATCAGAGACCTTCCAATTCCCCAACACTGTAGGCGACTATCCCCATAATTTCAAAACTATCACTAAAACAACAGTGCTAAGTAATATGTGAATGAATTTTACCTTCCACTGAATCCTCACATGGACTGTAATGAAACTCCAGCTTGTAGTCTGCACTGGAGGTGATTTCTGACTGAGTGTGTTGACATTCTCTGCCTGTTGTGGTGGTGAAGGTAAACTTGCGAGGGCCAAGGATAGGACAGCGAGTCAAGCTTGGTGACTGCTTTACCAAGGAGTGATATCTGCTTTCGTCATTCAGGGAAGAACACAGCACGGACAAATCTTTTATTTTCCGGCACTTGGCTGCAAATCAAAAGAGCTTTACAAATTGTTGCACACACACACACACACACACACACAAAAGTCAAGGGAAGATTCATTTGTTGGCGAATTGGAAGGCTACTGATTCCTCCTAACTACTAGTCTATACCAGAAAACAGATGCCTTCATTGGTATACTAATAAGGGATCTGTTGTTTGATGGCATAGTTTGGAGGACCTAGTGACCTTCCAATCCACCAACAAAAAAAATCTCCCTTCAAGTTTATTGCATTCAACTTTAGAGGTGTTCTAGTGACTTGTGTTGATGGGCTTTATGAAGAATGTGATAGATTACAAAGAGATGCAGTTGCAGAAAGGAGTTCCTGTATCCCCTTTCTACCTCACTACCCTACCCCTAGACCAAATGTGGCAACTCAGGTCGCCACTCATTACAGAGAGAAAATGTCTTCATTCATACAGACGTTTGCCACTACTGCATCGCTGCCATATTAGGGGTAGGGTAGTGAGGTAAGAAAGGGGATACAGGAACTCCTTTCCACAACTGTACAGCCACAGTCAAATAACCACCGACACTTTCCTTCCATCGTGCAAGTATATCAGTATCATATCAAAGTATAATCATACATCACCTTACGTCAACTCAACCCCCTCAATTATTACTATGAGGTGCTGCAAAATCATACACGTGTTGTTCTTTATTACCAAGATATTTACCACGATGGAAGGAAAGTGTTGGTGGATATTTGATTGTGGCTGTACCTCGTAGTACTGTACAGGGGGAGAAAGAGACAAGAGAGGAGGGACAGTAAGCTTAAAGGGAAAAGAAAGAAGAGAAGAAAGGCAATAAAATCCTTAAGGGAGTGTGGGAGTAGGGGACAGGCTTGGGGGGAGTTTGGGGGGTGCAGGAATAGGGGGACAGGCTTGGAGTGGGTAGAAAGCCTGTCCCCTATTCCCGCACCCCCCTCTCCCCCAAGCCTGTTCCCCTACTCCCGCACCCCCCAAAAACCCCCCAAGCCTGTCCCCTACTCCCGCATCCCCCTAAACCCCCCCTAAGCCTGTCCCCCTATTCCCGCACTCCCTTAAGGTATTGCCTATATCTAAGGGGGAATACATACGAGTATATAAATAGATTATTTTTTTGTTATCATACTTACATCTTTTATAGTGTAGGAGATTTGGATGTCTCTCAATAATTTCCATACACCGGTAACACTTCTTTCTCCTGCCAAAAGAACAATATCTGTACAATTCACCGCACATTGGATAGTATTAGGATTAAATGAAGGGGATAGTGTGTACAGCATTGGTAAATCTGGAGTAAATAAGTCCTCCAAACTATTCCAAGCAACAACAAGACACCATTATTCTTGTTCATCTGGTCCTGTTTCCTGGCATACTTTGGAGGAATCAAGGCACTTCAATGCATCTAAAGTGTACTACCCCCTTTAAGGAATATCTCTATTTCCTATATCCTCATGGCATTTTAATACAAGTACAGATTTAAGGGACCCTGTGATGTCGTCAGAAAGTTGGGAGGTAAACGATTCCTTCAAATATTGCCACGAAACACACACACACACACACACAAACACCTATATGGAAGGAGCTTGTTTCGTAGTATAGTCAGGAGGAATCAGAAGCCTCCAATTCTAATACACTACCACAGGGTCCTTAAGGCTACTATACTGTACTATACAAGGGACAATGACACAAGTACAACAGAATAAAACAAACTACAGTATAGGGCATTTCTCGCGTGAACCATTCTGACACCTATGACGATGATGGATAGTGAAAAATAGCTTGTTTATTTACAGGGCATCATCATGAGCTGTGCCAAACACTTACACAACCATCACACCTCTCATTATGCTTGATAATTTTTTGATCATGTATACAAAGAATCTGTATTGAGTACTTTACTGTTATGGAGTTTTGAAGCTGTAATGTATTGTATTGTATTGAGTACTTTACGGTTATGGGGAATTTGAAGCTGTATTGCATTTTATTGTATTGTATTGTATTTTATTGTATTGTATTGAGTATTGTTATGGGGGATTTTTTTTTTTTACAAGTCATATTGCATTGTATTGTGGGCCATGAAAACTCACTTTATGGAATTACTACAGTTTCAAATAACAATAATCTGATTTATTTATACTTACGAATGTTTAACCAAGTAGTTGTTGCCAGATGAAGCAATACAGGAATTTTTATTAAACTTGTGAGAATTTACAGCGAACCTCACATCATAGTCAGCATGATACCAGATGCTCTCCCACTGTGCTGGGAAGGTACACGAACCCACTGGAAGCAACAACACATATAACAATAACAACAAACTAACATTAAAGGGCAGATTCATTTGTTAGTGAATTGGAAGATCTTTGATTCCTCCAAACTATGCCACCAAACAGGTCCCTTAATTATTAGTATACCAATGAGGGTGTCTGTTTTCTGGCATAGTTAGGAGGAATCAGTAGCCTTCCAATTCACCAACATAAGAATATTCCCTTAAGCTCTTCAGCTGTGATTCCATCCCTGACTAACACCACACAAATTCACCACAAGGCAGCTCCTACACATACAGTGTCTCATGAGTTGTAGTGGAGCCAAAGGGAGATGAAAGATTATGCAATTTTAAGCAAAAAATACTCTATAAATATATATTTTTTGAAGAGCTTGTTTAGGAGTAAATACAGCGAATGTGTTAGTGAGAAGTGAGCAGTGGTGTGTATGCTGTGCCTGCCATTGTTGTGGCTGGCTACTCCCACCCAGTGTTGCCGTCAAGTGATCCTTTTTTTTTTCTTTTCTTTATTTACATGTTCTTGTTCTGAATTAAGTTCTATCAATAAATGTCCTTTAAGTGATTATTCTATGAAAGTTTGGTGCATTAAAGTGGAGTAGGTTTAATATGCAAGTAAATCTAATGTAGCAATAATGTAGCAATGTGGCAATGATGGTGTACCTACAACCAGTGTGTGAGGTGCCTCAACCCTCAGATCCCGCCACACCATACCAACCACCGCTCACTTCTCACTAACACATACTCTGTATTTACTCCTGAACCACCTCTTAAAAATATATATCTATAGAGTATTTTTCACTTAAAATTGCATAACCTTTCATCTCCCTTCGGCTCCGCTACAACTCGCGAGACACTCTGTATATTATTAATAGGTCAAGATAATTTAAATTACTTGAAGACTACACACAGCATCCCAGAATAATGAGACAGCGTTTTCCATTTTAAAAAATCTTGCTAAATTTGGTTGTACTATATCTTACAAACTGAATCAATCACTTATGAGCTGCAAAATAAGATACTTGATAATTAGCACAAGTATCATGAGTAAAAATTATAGGAGTGTAGCAGTTCCTCTTGACTAATAATACCTTTCCTACCTTCCGAAGCATACAAATATTATTGCCTACAGTGCAAAAGTAATGATAGAATAATTAACTTTGAGATAAAACAGCAACAATCTCTTATATGTAGAGAAACAGCACTCAAACCTTTCGATGCATCCCATATCTTGTACGAGGTTCCAAAATGATCACTGTCAATGTCACCACAAGTCTGTGAGCCGGTGTGAATGACAGAGTAAGTCCAGCCAAAGCTCTCACTCTCACTCTCACTCTCATCCTCCTCCTCCTCCTCCTCATCCTCTTCTTGCTCCTCCTGCAGCTGCTGTGTGTGGAAGGTGTAGCACTGATAGCCTTGTTGTCCCCCAGGACTCTCTACCAACCGTCCCATTAGGTACTGGCTTGATCCCTCGTCACTCCAGGTGGCTACACACTCCAACACTTCCGCTGCAATGAAAACAACAACATTAATTCCTGGTGGCTACACATTCCAACACTTCCACCTGCAACAACAACAACATCAATTCCAAGTGGCTACACACTCCAACACTTCCACCTGCAACAATAACAACAAGAAGTCCAAAAGATCGTACTCCAAGACTTCGGAATGCCCGATACTTCGGAAGGTTTTTAACTGACCAATTATTGCTGATTTTTTCAAAAAATGTAAAAAAAAACATATATTTACAAAAAATTACAAAATAATTACAGTGTATTGGTATAAATTAAGCTTAAAGTAATACAGTACAGTACAGTACAGTAGAGTATAAGATGTATGTCTACTTTATGTGACACAAGTGTTTGAATTTAACATCTACACATTTGGATTACACCTCAACACCTTTGGATATTTACTGCATTGTACAGGTAACCACAAATATGTGTTCTGTTTTAATTATTCTAACTATTTAATATTTTGTTCAGAATTTTAGGGCCATTTTTAGGTATACTCCCGTAACTTCGGAAAAAACGAAAGTTTGGAAGTCTCGTGTTCCCCTGCCTTCTGAACTTTTGGACTTTTACTGTAACACCATCAATTTCTGGTTCGATCCATTCATCTTGATAAATACATAGTTATTTGTTGTTATCACTTTCATAAATCTATTCTATCTCCTAGATTGATTCTGAATAAAAAACAAAGCAATAGACCTAACAAAAATAGTACTGTATCTCTTGTAAAAAATGCTTTTGTAAAATGTCAGTGTTAAAAAGCTATAAACTGTAGTCCTCCAAACTTAGTTAATGATGAGATTCTCTTGTTGGTATTTTGGAAGGCTACTGATTCCTCCTTACTGTATCAGAAAACATATGCCCTCAATATTACTAATAAGGGATCTGTTTAGTGGCATAGTTTGGAGGAATCAGAAACCTTCCAATTCACCAAAAAGAGAATCTCTCCTTAAATGAGTCTGTATTGAAGAATCAGTCAAGGGGGTATTTATAGTGTTGATAAATCTGGAGCAACTGATTCCCCCCAAAACAATTCCAAGCAACAGGCTACTATTAGTGCTGTTCACCTGGTCCTGTTTCATGGCATACTTAGGAGGAATCAATGCAATCTTAATGGATCAAAAGTTTACTACCCCCTTAATTAAAGACCCTGTGGTCATGTATTGAAGGTTTCTGATTCCTCCTGACTATGCCACCAAACAAATTCCTTCCATGTTGGTGTGTGTGTTTCATGGCAATATTTGAAGGACTCATTTACCTCCAATTTTCTGACTATATCACAGGGTCCCTTAAACCTTAATTAAACAATGGTGGATGACTTTCACATTCCCCGTAAGGGAAGTATTGCCTGCGGTGACGTGGGCAGTACTTTAAGGGTTATGGTGTCCCTTCGGCCCCAGCCAATCCTTTTCAGTTCTTCAACTATCCCTCCGTTCCTTTTCTTTCCTTCGTACTTGCTGTCCCACCTCTCTATCACCCCTTCCCACTGGTGAGGGCTGGTTCTATCCAGAAATGAGGAATTTGGCATCCTCTACCACATCCTGGCCAGTTCTGTCTGTCTCTCTTACTATTTCTCATTCCTTCTGGGTAGCTGACGAGATCGCCCGATTGGGTGGCACAACAAGGAAGACTACAGACGGTGGGAATGTTGGCTCGGGGGTACATACCCGTGAACCAGCAGTCCCCTCGTCTGTTGCCTTCGAAGAAACAGATCTCACTATCACCCTGACTCCCATTTGGGGGTCCGAGCATCTGCGCGGCTTCGGTCAACCAGACTTGGGACTGCTCGGCCAGACAGTCTGGGGAACTACAACAACAACAACAACAACTTTCACATTTTTCTCTGACTATCACTGGCTAAGAGCTACAGTCATTTAAACATTAATATAGTATTTTCCTTGAGCCAATAAAGAGGAGATCCCCCAGGGGCCCGTAGCGAAGGTATTGCCTGAAGTGATGTGGGTAGTACTTTAAGGGTTTTGGCGCCCCTTCAGCCCCAGCCACTCCCTTTCAGTTCTTCAACTGTCCCTCTTTTCTTTCTAATTCCTTCCTGCTTGCTGTCTCACCTCTCTATCACATTTTTCTGATGCTACATGACCTCACTGTTGCGGCACCTAATATCAATCAATCAATCAACTTCCCGGGGTCATCCAAGGATCAAAATAAGTAGTGTTATGAGTACAGTAGTAACTTACAATATGATGATGATGATGATGATGGTGACCCCTGGCTGCCTTCCTGCAAGCATGGGTTGTAAACAAACACAAGTTGAGTGTTGTTGTTCCTGGACATAAGTTTGGATGGTTGTTGATAGGTGCACTGAGTATACCACACCTGGTAGGTGAAAGCTCGTTCCCCAGTGAAGGGACAGACAGTGAGACCATCTGTACGGATCAGTGTGTGTTCTTGTTGTTGTTCCCCTTCTTCTTCTTCTCTCTCTGCTGCTACACACAGGTTATCAAAGTCTTCAGAGCTGCTGCCACATGCTGGTGCTGTTGATAAATGCACCATAACTTTATTAAATCATCTACATACATACATTCCATTATATTAGTACTGTATAGAACACCAAAACAAATTGTTTCAATACACAAGGGGATAAGACTCCTATAAAGAAGTAATGAAGCAATGTATTACTACAGTAGGTATTCGGGCCCAGTGGGGCTGACTTTATTCTCTGTGAATATTAGTTATCCCCCACAGGGCTAGAATAAAGATTGTTGTAGGATCTGGTCACTTTCTAGTAGATTTGACGAGATCTGCCTACATGGATTAAAAATCTACGTGAGGTGTACTGCAACCGGAGGCCTTTTTTTTTTTTTTTTTTTTTTTTTTTCCACTGCTGTGTGGGCCGCCAGCACACGGGAGTGCATTTCCCTTTGCATGCAGCAGTGTAAACTCCCTCCCCCTTATGGTCCCTTCAGGCTGGTCTCATGGAAGGTGCGGCCCCACTTGTAGCTCTTGTAGTAACGTGGACTTGGGCCCACAGCACTGGCTGTGGGATCAAAGACCTTCCCACCAATGAGGCCCCCAGACTCCCTGGTCCAGTAAGCTCTGGTCCCATTTCCCTGGGATGTGCTTCGGTAGCCCAGGCATATAGGGCCATCCCCTCCTTTATTTTAATTTGTTTTTTCACTGCGACCAGAGTGTACCAGGGGTCTGTGGGGCAAGAGGCCATTCTGCCCCGGGAGAATATCAACAACAACAACAGTAGGTATTTATTTGTCTAACCATCATTTTATATGAATACTGTAATTAGATTTCTATAAAGAAGTAATGTGGCAATGTATTACTATAGTAGGTATTTATTTGTTGAACCATAATTTTATAAGAATAATAATATTCCTATAAAGAAGTAATGTAGCAATGTATTACTATAGTAGGTGCAGTACTGTATTTATTTGTCAAAGCATCATTTCATAAAATTAAGACAGATCAAGTCACCATCTACATATTACAATGGTTGTCTGTGACGGTACAACTATCAAAAAATTATTGTGCATCCTTTGATCTGATAAATTAAGGGGTTAATATTAATTTTGGTTGAATAAGTGGAAGGCTACCGATTCCTCCAAACTATGGGCCGAAGCAAATCTCCTAATATGTAACACTGAGGTAAGTACAGTACTGTATTGTTGGGTGAAAAAATCCTACTTACACTTTTTGTACTTGAGAAGGTTTTGGTGTTTCTCCTGAATGATATAACAGGCATAACAGTCCGCACTGAAATGATAACACAGTAACAGGTGTAACAGCTAATTATAAAGTATTCAATTCATTAAAATGTTCAATAGATGGGGCCATGAAGGATATTATGTGTTAATGGTGTACAGTCATGAGCACTAATAGGTATACAGGTGTGCTTGGAATACTGTACCTATAGACAGTAAATAAATGCATGATAATATCTCCTTTGGAATTAGTTCGTTGGTGAATTGGTGGACTGTTCAAAGCTTCAACCAAAGCTGTATATCTATTTGTGCTTGTGACTGAACATGATAGATAGATAGAAAGATAGATGTGTGAATAGATGGATGGATGGATGGATGGATGGATGGATGGATGGATGGATGGATGGATGGATGGATGGATGGATGGATGGATGGATGGATGGATGGATGGATGGATGGATGGATGGATGGATGGATGGATGGATAGATAGATAGATAGATAGATAGATAGATAGATAGATAGATAGATAGATAGATAGATAGATAGATAGATGGATAGATAAATGGGAGATTCTCTTTTTGATGAATTGGAAAGCTACAGACTCCTTCAAACTATGTCAGAAAACAGACGCCCACAATGGTATGAATAGGGTGTCTGTTTTCTGGTATAGTTTGGAGAAATCAGAAGCCTTCCAATTCACCAACACAAGACAAATTCAACTTCATTGTTAGGTTAATTACATACAGCTTTACCTCCTTTTCCACTTTGTCTTGAATTTATTTCCTCCCTCCAGAAGTGATTCCAAGAGTCTCTCCAAATTCACATTGAAACTTCTTCAGTACAAACCGTATTTTATATATGTATATATATAATATATGATGTGTATGATTAAATTAATTATATGGTCCAGGAGTGGCGGCGTCTAAGTCGTGGGACCACCCCCCAGGGCTACCAAGGAAAGAAGCTATGGGGGCCAAACCGCCACAATATCCCAACCGCCCCCACCAAGGGGGCGCGAGTCCCTGGAAACGGCTTCGGTCACCTGGGCAATACCACACCACTCACACAATACACATTTTTTCATCTCCGTGGAATGATTCTCTGGCTGTCATTTCTCGGCTTCTCCTTCTAGCCAGAGACATCGAAAACAACCATGGACCCACAAACAAATGCACATGTCTGACATGCTCTAAACCCATCACATCTATTAGGCAGACGAAAGGCTCAGTTCAATGCAATTCTTGTAAGAGCTGGACCCATTTCACAAGTACAACATTTGCCTCCAGGAAACACTACACAAACACATGGACCTGTCCCACATGTCCCATACCTCTACCAACACCACAACCTCCATCACCCACACCATCAATCCCACCTCCATCCCCCTTATGTCCAACACCATCACCCCTACCACCATTATCTTCACCTCCACCTCAATACCCCCCACAGACACCTCCTACTCCTCACCCCCGTGCAGCAGCACCTCGCACACACAACATTAACATACTTCAACTACACATAGATGGTATCAACACCAAAAAAACAAGAACTCACACACTTCATCATATAACACAACATACATATTGCCATCTAACTATCTATCTATCTATAGCTCTGACGCCTCGTTCCCTCAGGGAACTCCCCCCAACGGGGTGGCCACGACAGAAGTGTCTCCAGTTCTCCCTGTTCCAACACTCCCTCCTTACTTGTTCAAGCCCTCCTCTGCCCCTCATGTTTCTCTCCTTTACATACTCTTCCACTCTGTTCTGCCATCTAACCGGAGGTCTGCCTCCAACACCAGGTGCCACAACTTCACTTCCATACACCTTCTTTACAAATTCCTCGCCTTGCATTCTCTATACATGTCCAAACCATCTCAGTGTATTATGCTTCACTCTCTCAACCACTCCACACTCAATACCAATTGCCTTCTCACTCATACCACATCTCTCGTACACACTTTCATTTCTTTCTCCATCCCACCTAGACACCCCACAAGCTCCTCTCAATAACTCATTTCCACAGTACCTATTCTAGACTGATGAGCCCTACTCCATGTCCATGTCTCTGATGCATATGTCAGTGTTGGTAGGATTATACTATTTCTCAGTCCCCTTTTCACCTCCATACTCACACTTCTACCCTTCATAATCCTTCCCAATGATCCTATGACCTGTCTACCCTTCACTTCTCTCTCCCTAATTTCTCCTTCCATATTCCATGTTTACACAGAACTGTACCCAGGTACTTAAACTCCTTCACTTCCTCCATCCTCTCACTTCTCAGAGTTATCTCACACTTAGTCCCAGTTGGTACTCCCACTCTGTAAGGTGTAGCAAAGTCAATCACTTCAGTTTCTGCTCTCTCAAACACCATCACTTTACTTTTGCCAACATTCACCTTCAGTTTCCTTCGTTTACACACAGACTGAAACTCATCCACCACTCTCTGCAACTCCCTTTCACTCTCAGCCATCAACACAGTGTCATCTGCAAATAAACTTGCCACCAAGGACCAATTTGCTTCATTCAGCCTCAACTTCACCCCCAGGCCATCCACGTTGGCTTTCATCTCTCTCATACAACCATCCATATATATATTGAACAGCCATGGTGACATAACACATCCCTGTCTCAACCCTACACTAATATTAACTCTCACTTAGATCACCCTCTACCCGCACACATGCTGTTGCCTCTGCATAAAAGACTTCAATGCCTCTCACCAAAGACCCCCCAACACCATAAATTCTCAACACCTTTGACATAGCTTTCCTATCAACCCTATCGTATGCCTTCTCCAAGTCCATGACGGCAGCATACAACTTTCTACCCTTCCCAATATATTTCTCCACTATTGATTTTAATGCAAATATTTGGTCCACACATCCTCTACCCTTTTTGAAGCCTCCCTGCTCCTCACTAACTTTATTCCCTGTTACTTCAATCAGTCTCTCAGTAAGAACCTTACCATACACCTTCCTCGGTACACTAAGGAGGCTTATTCCCCTATAGCTACCACTCTCCTTACTCCCCTTCCCCTTATACAAAGGTACAATTATGGCTCTCCTCCAATCCTCTGGCACCTCTCCCTGCCTCCAGGCCAAAGTGCATATAAGCAACATCCACTCCACCACTACCTCCCCCCCATACTTTAACATTTCAGCAGTTATCCCATCCACCCCCGGTGCCTTTCCCATCTTCAACTTCCCTATTGCTTTCCTAACCTCTTCCCTTCCTAATTCTCCCTGTACACCCTGTCGTCTACCACCTGCCTCCATCCCCATGCATGTCACCACCGCCTCCCCTCCCGTCCCCCCATTCATCAGACCATCAAAATGTCTCTTCCACACTTCTTTCACTTCCTCACTTCTACTCACAGTAACTCCATCCTCTCTCTTCATTCTCACACTACCAGACTTTCCTTCTCCTCTTTCTCTTTTAACTTCCTTCCAGAATAATTTCTTGTTCTCTTTAAACTTTTCACTCAGTTTCATACTAAACTCCTCATCCACTCTCCTTTTACTCTCACTCACCATCCTCTTCACTTGTCTCTTACATGCATTATATTCTCTCTTCCACCTCTCTCTCACTTCTTCCGGCACATTCCTCTGTAATGTTCTCCTATATGCCTTCCTTTTTCTCCTTTACGGCATCTTTCACTTCTTCTGACCACCAAGCACTCCCTTTCTTGGCCCTCTTCTGTGTCTTATATCCCACTACCTCTGCTGCTGTCTTCAATACTATCGTCTCAAACATTTCATACATATCATTCACTCCCACTCCCTCCCCCATACTCAGCCTTGCATCCTCCAGCACCTCACCCACCCTCCTCTTCTATACCTCTCTGTACTCAGTGTTATTCAATCTTCCACTTGCCACCTGCCTCTTGTTCTCCCCTTCATCCCTCCTACAGTACTCCACTTAACCCTGACCTTCATCCTTACTAAGACAGCAAAATGGTCAGAGCACTGAACCATTCCTCTCACTACTTTCGCATCTATCACATATTTCCGTAGTCTTTCATCCACTGCTATATAATCATTTAAACTCTTTTGTTCTCCTCTATCATCCCTTCTCCTCCATGTATACCTGTGGATCATCTTGTGCTCAAAGAAGGTGTTAGCCAAGAACAACCCTCTCTCAGCACAGACGTCCACCAGATATTCACCATTCTCATTCACTCCTTCCTACTCTCTCTTTTCCCATTCATATCACCCATCATTACAATCTTCCTCCCACTCTCAAACTTCCTCAAACACCCATTCAACTTCTCCCAGAAATCTCTCATTTTCTCTCTCTTACTAGAAACAAATTTATGCAATACACATAAAACACCTACATTCACCAACTTCAGACAAGACCAGGCCAACGGCAGTGGACTAATTATATAAAATCCAGTGTGCACCTCAAATCCCTTCACCCCCACCATGACAACACCACAGAATTTCAAGCCATTAAAGTATGCACCAGCAAAACAACAAGTATTACAATAATTAATTTATACATCTCCCCTCAAAACTGCCCAACAGTTCACCATAACTTTTCCCCCCAGCCAACAAATAATGCAACCAACCTGACCTCATCCTAGGTGGTGACTTCAATGCCAAGACATCGGCCTGGTATGTCAACAACCCACACATAAACAGAGGGCTTGAAGAAATCCTTTCCCAAATGGACAACCTCATTACATTAAACAACACTCACCAACACACCCTCATCCATCACCAAGCCCTCTCTCAACCATCATCACCTGACATCACCTTCTGCTTCCCCAACCTCGCCCCCAAAACACCCCTCTCCCAATCATAATCACCACAAAAACAAGAATCACCCCAATTGGCCACAGACACACATACACTAACTACAAAAGAGCCAACTGGGACATCTTCAATACCGAAACAGAACATCACTTTGAAATGCTGAACACAAACATCAACATTGCTGTACAAAAATTCAATACAATTGTAAAAAACACAAATAATACATCCCTAGAGGCAACAGAAGCAAACACAACTCCAACTTTACATCAGAAATTCAAGACCTCATCAGACGAGACACACTTAAATTCACATCACTAACTCCTCTCACACAACACATTGTACACCAAATACAAGCACTAAATACACAAATAAACAACAAAATTAAAGAACATAAAACACTAAATTGGCAAAGGTTTGTCAACACACTTGATCACAAAACAAACACCGCAAACTCTACAAAACTAAACAGCATCACACTGTCCAACAACAACACTACACAATCACATGCAGCCATCATAACAACAGACACTATACCCTCAAATAAACAACAAGCAAATACCCTCATCCAGCATATCAGCCACCTTCACCCTCACCCTGAAAACTGATGAGTTATCAGACGTAAGAGACATTTCCCCACTGACTCATGCTATGCACCATTCACAAACAGTCAGATGAATCACATCATCCACAACCTCAAGCACTCATCTGTCTGTGGCCCTGACAATATCAGTAACTTACACCTTAAACACCTTGGACCACAAGGCATACAAGCACTTACTAACATAACAAACTACAGCTACTCACACAACACAATACCCAACATATGAAAGCATGGAAATGTCATCACTATCCCCAAATCCAACAGAGATCCCACAATACCCTCATCTCACTGTCATATCACCCTCCATTGCACCACCTCCAAAGTTACTGAACGCCTCCTCATTAGTCTAATCACACCACACATTCCCCTTATATCCTCACAACACTGTTTCAGACAACTACACTCAACAAACACTCTTCTCACTGACCTCACACAAAGAATATACGATGGCATCAACTCAGATAGACCCCCAAGCAGAACACTCCTCATCACATTGGACATTAGTAAAGCATTTGATGCCATCCCCCACCACAACCTCACAAACAAAATATACAACACAAATATGCATAACATCACAACTTCTTGAGAGGAAGAGTAGGCCATGTTACATTTGCTGGTCAGTCATCTAACATTAGAAGTTTCACCAACGGTGAAACCCACACCATCCAATACAGTACATGGCAGAACACCCACACATGCCAAGGAACATCAAAACACCCAGTACACAATACCATACACAAATACTATCATCTCTTACACCCTGCCCACCCCAAACCTATCTCCAGAAACATATCCATACTCAAATCACTCATCAATTAATCCAAACACTCAAGAACAACACTCAGCTGCATGCATGACCTCCTGACATCCACCCATCTGAATCCTCCTTTCCCCTGCGATGTGGCCACCACCTGGCCCTTCAGAAGTTGGATGGAGCCATAGTGGATACCTGTCCAGGATGCAACACAGCACCCCATTTTATTAAATACAGTATGGAAGACTGCAATGAACACAACCACACTCACCAACAACACAACATACACTCTCTGAGGGCACTGTGGGAAAGCCCGGTTCAAGCCTTGGCCTTCCTCAGGAGCTCGGGGCTGCTCGGTCAGACAGCTTGAGGAACTTCAACAACAACTACTACTCATACATATATATATATATATATATATATATATATTTGTATAATTAGTTTAATCCTACACATCATTTATTACATAACTTAACCGTATAATAATATATAATTAGTTTAATCCATATATCCAAAGTGTTAAATTAAATAACTAAATAACTAAACATATAAATAATCAACAACTTACTCTTTTAATAAGAACTTGTTGCCAGAGTAGGATATACAGACATTGTTCTCCCCCCAGGAGGACCCATTGATGAAAAGTTGTTCCTCTTGTTCCACCGACAACCACTGACCCGTCCACCTGCTTGGTAACACACAACCACTCCTACTACCTGTAATAATTCATCACGAGTTTATCATTAAATAACCATCAATAACCAATGACCCAATCCAGTTGCTTCATTCATTAAGGGACCCTGTGCCCTGTGATGTGGTCAGAAAATTGGAGATAATAGAGTCCTTCAAATATTGCCACGAAACACACACACCAACTATATGGAAGGAGCTTGTTTCATGGCATGGTCAGGAGGAATCAGATCCACCAACATTCATACACGTGCACAGAGTCCTTAAGGGGAGATTCTCTTGTTGGTGTATTGGAAGGTCTCTGATTCCTCCAGACTATGCCACCAAACAGAAGATCCCGTATTTATTAGTATACCAGTGAGGGCATCTGTTTTCTGGTGCAGTTAGGAGAAATCAGTAGCCTTCCAATTTACATACAAGAGAATCTCCCCTTAAATCACAGTATGAATCTGTGTGATGATGATGATGATGATGGATATATTAGCATGATATGGTGATCAAATGTGCAAAAAGATCTCCTGACCCATAGGTTACAAGTCCAGAACACTAACCACTCAGCCACCTCCCCTACAATTGCTTTTTGCTAATTGCTCTTCCATTTCTTAAAGTTAGTTCCCCTCAACAGTGGGTCACCAAAATGTTGGAATAATAAAACCTGTTTGTCTACTAATGTGGGAATTTAATTAAGGGCCCCTGTGATGTAGTCAGAAATTTGGAGGTTAGGGAGTCCTTCAAATATTGCCATGAAACGTAAACACCTATATTGAAGGAGCTTGTTTTGTGGCATAGTCAGGAGGAATCAGAAGCCACCAGGTCTCATACACAATCACAGGGTCCTTAAGTTTATCATGGTGATGCAAGTGTGATTTCTCTATTATGCCCTCACCCCTTGGTAATGGGGTTTTGATGATGTTGATGATGATGCTTTATAAACATTTACCTATAACCATTAACATCTATAAACATCTATTAACATCTATTGCCAGTATACATACTCTGTTTCTTTATTTTTACATACTGACTGCAGTATTTCAACTGTAAGGACAGTACAATAAAATTGAAGCTTGTACAAGTACAACCATCTTTAAATATACCTGTTTTGTTTTTACCATATATCATGCACATTAACATACTCACAAATGACAGAAATGCATTTTATCCAATTGGGTCATGCAAGCCATGTAGCACACACACATACACACACACTATCAATGACACCAAACATATAAATTAATGTTGCAACTCACTATAGATGCTGAGATCACACATATTATATTATATAGGGACAGTTAACAGAAATTAACAATTATATTAAGGAAGCCTGTGATGTAGTCAGAAAATTGGAGGTAAATGAGTCCTTCAAATATGGCCACGAAACACACACACCTACATGGAAGGAGCTTGTTGAGTGGTATAGTCTGGAGGAATCAGAAGCCTCCGATTATCATATTCGATCACATGGTCCTTAAGCCCAATGACACATATAACAGAAAACAACAGCCTATAGAATACTACTTACATTATGAAGGATGTGAGTGGGTTGTAGCAGATAACAACATTAAGGGGGCATATGGTACACTGTGGTTAAATCTGTAGTAACCGACTCCTCCAAACTATTCCAAGCAACAGGACACTATTATATATATTCATTTGGTTCTGTTTCTTGGCATACTTTTGGACTTTTGGAGGAATCAAGGCACTCATCCTCTACCCCCTTAATGCATGTTGAGGCTTTACATATCAGTACTGTACAATACAGTATTACTATGGTCTTTCTTAGGGAACTTTGTATCGTGAAAATCATGAGAGGAAAATAATAGCCCAAGTGACTCAGTCTTATGGACATTAACTATAGGGGAAATTCTCTTGTTGGTAAATTGGAGGGCAACTTCATGATTCCTCCAAATTATGCCAGGAAACAATTCATCCCAATATTACTAATAGGGGATCTGTTGTTGTTTGGTGGCATAGTTTAATTGGAAGAACCTGGCAGAGACCTTCCAATTCACCAACAAGAGAATCTCCCCTTAACATGAATATTAGTCACATGTTCATTGACACATTCCAGCTAATCTCATGGAAGAATAATAAATTAGATTAACTTTAAGAATTAAGGTTGATTTACACTGCAGTGTCAAGTCATGTCAAAAGTTTCCCCCTGTAAACAAATGGTCATGTTCACACTACACTGTCACGTCACCATTTGTTTACAGGGAAGAAATGTTGATGTGACGTGATATGATGCTACTGTACAGTGTTGAATATGTAGAAATTAGAAATGGGTTGTGTGAGTAACATAATCCTGCCAAAGGAAAAGAACAGATTAAGGCAGCCCGTGACGTAGTCAGAATATTGGAGGTTAGCGAGTCCTTCAAACATTGCCACGAAACACCACCCATATTTAAGGAGCTTGTTTCGCGGCATAGTCAGGAGGAATCAGAAGCCACCAAGTTTCATACACGATCACAGGGTCCTTAATATTGATCATTTATTAACTTGTGATTATAGTACCTGTAAGTTTGCATTGTGTACAGATTACTGGCTCAAAAGTTAGACAATATGTTTTGATCAAAACTGGAGAGTGTTGTGTTAAGAGACCCTGTGATGTAGTCAGGAAATTGGAGATAAATGAGTCCTTCAAATATTGGTATGAAACACACACACCTATATGGAAGGAGCTTGTTTCATGGCATGGTCAGGAGGAATCAGAAGCCTCCAATTTTCATACACAATCACAGGGTCCTAAAGAGATTCTCTTTATGGTGAATTGGAAGGCTACCTGTGTTATATGTTTGTGACCTTGTATTTATTCCTTATCATGTGTAAATGGATTCCTGTTTCTTATTCTGTATATATTGTTTGTTGTGTTCTAAATTGTGGGTATTTAGGCTATTATTGTACTCGTTACCATTGTGGTGATGGCTGTGTGGTTCATTGTTTCTATGATTGTATGTATTTATACTGTTCTGCTTCATGAAATAAGAATACTGGTTCATGGTACTGTACTATGTAGAAGCTGGCTTGGACAGAGCTCGTGGAGAGACGAGGCAGTTCCACCCCAAGCCAGCCAGCAGACAGACCTGTCCACTGTCTCTCAGCAATAAATTGTTACAGCAGGAAGAAGCTTTTTATTACTACAAGCTATCTAGGCCACCATGGCGGAGAGCAACTTCGACTTACAATTGATTCCTGAGTATGACGGCCCAGAAAAGCAATCTGTGATTGAGTGGCTGAAAAATCTTGAGCTTGTCTGCAATATTCGAGGGGTTGCTGATGTGGCAAGTGTTATTCCGCTGCACTTGACAGGAGGTGCCTTTGCAGTTTACTTGCAGCTGACAGAAAAGGACAGAAAGTTGACTGAGAAGGTGAAAGAGGCACTTGTATCAGCGTTTGCTATTGATCCTTTTATGGCCCATGAACAGTTTGCCAGGAGGCTACAGAATGGAGAATCGCCTGATGTGATCTTAGCTGAACTACGACGACTGGCTTCATTATTTGGTGGAATGTCGGACAAAAGATTGGCTTCTGCGTTCGTGGCTGGGCTTCTAGAGAATGTTCACCAGTTACTCTGAGCAGGATCACGGTTGGAATCACTGGATTTGAGTCAGATATTGACAAGGGCAAGAGCGGTTATCAAGGATGACTGCTCTGGTGGACCTCTGGACGCATGTTTGGGAGCAGCAATTGAGTTTGGAGCCGGATGGCAGCAGAGTCAATGCTGTTACGAGTATAATGTGCCAAATCACTTCGCCCGAGACTGCCTGCTAAGTCGTCGAGGTTTCGTTGGGGGCAACAGGAGCCAACGAGGGAAGGGTTGAGGTACACGACGTGGTCACACTACACTCATGGGTTCGGGAAACAAGTGAGGAGGGGAGGTGTCAGCGCCAACTTCCTCTCTCATCAACCACTAGCGGAGGCACTACCAACTGCTGGAATGTGGGTAAACGGTGCTTTAATGATGGCGTTGGTGGACATGGGCTGTTCACGATGTATTGCCCATATGTCGCTCTGCAGTTCATGGAAGGAAGAAGCCATCAGCATGTTGACAGTGAGTGGTGAAGAATATGTCTGCAAGGGTTCCGGGATTGTGAGACTTCAACTGAACAGTGGAGTATCTGTCGATGTGGATGTATATGTGGTTGATACTACACCCCTTGGAGTCGTATTTATTCTTGGCATGAACGGTATAGTGGCACTAGGAGGAGTCACGGTGAACATGGAGCGGCTTGTGAAATTTGGGAAAGACAATACAGCCATCTGTGCAGCTGGCACTGATGTGATTGGTGTTCATGAACAGGATTTCAGTGCAACTTATGATGTTACGACAAACTCGTAGACGGCCATGTGGAAATGGTTGCAGGGAATTGAGCCGGGTGTCTTGAAAACCAAGTAGAGGAGTACTCTGTGCCCCGTGGAGCTAGAGAAATGTACGAAAAAGAACTGGAAATGTGGATTGCAGATGGTTGACTTGTGCCGTATGAGGAGGATGAACATGGACCGGCCAAGAAACTGATTCCCTTATGGCTGTAATCCAGTGCAACAAAGGAAAAGAATGGCTGGTGCTGGATTTTAGAAAACTTAATACCCGAGTGGACACATTCATGGCTGACGCCGACGTGTGTTTAGACAGGCTGAGGGAGTGGCAAAGACAAGGTGTTAATGTGTCCGTAATCGACTTGGAAAAAGCATAACTCCAAATTCGAACTCATAAATCGTTATTGCCATACCCAACAGTTGTTTTCAAGGGGCGCAGGTATTGCTTGACCCGTTTGGGCTTTGGTCTAAACGTTGCACCACTTATAATGAAAGCCGTCTTGAAGTGTATGCTGTCACAGGACCCGGCAGTCGAGGAAGGATCCTCCTCGTATATTGACGATATACTAGTGAACGAGGATATTGTTGAGGTCAACTATGTGGAACAACACTTTGCAAGTTATGGTCTGACAAGTAAGACTCCTAAGCTTGTTGCTGATGGTGAGCGGGTGCTTGGCCTGCGAGTGTGGGGGGAGAATGGCAAGCTGTACTGGAAACGGGACAACAATGTGGGCTGTACATGGCAACATCTTCACCACCACCACTCAAAGTTCAGCCAATCACATTCCACCTTACATTGGCTCTGGGTTCTAGTTATTTATTCATAAAGATACAAACAACTACCAGATGTTGCCATATACAGCCACATTGTACTTGCACTTTTTACTTACTCAACTGTACTGTCTCTCTGTCTTATAATTTTTTGCATTTTCCTATGTGGCCCCTAAATAATAATAATTAAACTTCTAGTTTCCATGAGGTAATTAACCTTTACTAAGTCCTTCATAAGGAAGCTGGAGTAGTTATAAGTTAAGTTACCTTCCTGTGGTGGCACATCAACCACATAGAGGAATACTTGGCGTTGAAGCTCAGTGGAGCCACGTGTATCACTGAGGGTACAGGTATATGAACCAGAGTCCTCATGAAGCACCTGGGTTAGTTCCAAGTCATATACCATCTTCTCTTCCCTCTCCTCTTGTTGTGTGATGATTACATCCATCCGGTAACCATCAGGGTGCAGTACAAATTCATCCTCCGACACCTCCTCCATCTCTGTACCCACTACACGTGACCATCTCATGCTCTGCAATACATTACTCTATAAACTAATTGAGCAAAAACTTTTAGAGATGATATGATGCTACTTCATCTTAAAGTTATATAGGGGTATTAACAGTAACTTGCAACAATGGGTTGTTGAAATATTTTGCACATGTACATATTACACACACTGTAATTCATAATAATGAAACAAGTTACTTACATACTGACTGCCAAAACCTTCAATCTGCAAAGAGAAAATTCATTTTAGCTATTTCTACTGAAAAGTACTCAAAGGCAATATTGTACTATTCATACAAGGGTGACAGTAGCTGGAGGGACATGAGATGCTTTTGAGATAAGAGTGGGGATGTATCTTAGTCCTCTTTTGTTTCTTGTTTTAAGGGACCCTGTGATGTAGTCAGAAAATTGGAGATACTGTAAATGAATCCTTCTAATATTACCACAAAACACACACACCTATAGGGAAGGAGCTTGTTTCATTGCATAATCAGGAGGAATCAGAAGCCTCCACTTTTACATATGATCACAGGGTCCTTAAACCACAAAGGAATTCACTACAGGGGATCCATGGCAGCTGCCATATACAGATGATTTAAGGGAGATTCTTTTGTTGGTAAATTGGAAGTCTCTGATTCCTCCAATTTATGCCATGAAACAGATCCCCTATTAGTACCATTGAAGGCATCTGTTTTCTGGTAAACTTAGCAAGATTCAGTAGCCTTTCAATTTACCAAAGAGAGAATCTCCCCTTAAACTGAAAGATGATAATGAAGATGATGAAAAATAAAACCTAACCAGGCAATAACTTGCAGCAGGGGTGCAGAGTCGGAGTCACATACTTTTTACAGGAGTCAGAGTCAGTAAAAATATATCTGACTCTGACTCCTTATGTGATCAATTCTCGTGTAAGGTACTAGAGGTGAAAAACAGGCTAGTGTCAGGAAATTCCATTAATTTGTGGTGGGGCCCAGGAGGAGGGATTTGGTGTTGAAGGCAGAGTTGTAACCTTAGTTGGAGTTTTTTTAAATCTGACTCCACACCCCTGACTTGCAGTAACAACTTTGGACTTCCAAGGCCAAATGAGAGTTTCTTAACAGTGATTATTCAAGTCTGTGTATGTCCAAATATATATATACAGTACTGCACTGTACTGAATTTTAACATAATCTCAAAAATATCAGATTGTTAGTAGCAAATACATGAGTATACAAAAATACTTACCAACTGCAATACTACACAAACCCCATGTAGAGAATGGCACTACACAATACAGTAACACTATATATGTATGTGTGTACAGTCATCCCACAACATACACCAGTGTATGTTGAAGGACAACTGTATAAACTGTTTGAACATGTTTCATGTCCTAAAATCAAACCCAACACAAACACAGAGAGAATAAAGCAGCATCAATTATACCCACCAGTCCAGCACCAATTGCATGACATTGTAGTGTAATGTTTTCACTGGGCTCCACTGTCAGTATTGTCTCACCCTCCTCCAAGATCATCAACTCTGTAACATACATATACAGTACAATGTCCATGTTGTGACAACTCTCTCTCTCTCACACACACGTCTCACTCACATTATTTACCTGCATTTTCTTTTACAATTATCACAGGAAGTGGGAGTATAGTAGAATTAAATTATGAAAAGAAGAACAACAGAACAGAAGTGTAAAGTGTGAAACTAAGTAATATATTAATACAGAGAGGAATACAATACAAGGGGAAGGTGAGTCAAGTGCTGAGGAAGGCAACAGCAAGGAGGGTTGGGGGACACTTCAAAAGTAATAATGATGATGATGATGACGATGATGATTTGTTAAAAACTTGAAAGACTGGTGTGACTGTGACAGCAATAACACAAGTGGTTCAGTATGAGGTTGGTGTTGTTATCTGTCACTCAGGCTTGTAACTCAAAATTTTAACACTCAGACAAACCATTCATTACCACTTGCTGAGGCAATTCTATGTATATAGAAAACATGCAAAAATTAACGCTATTTTAGGGTATGTTGCTTGCTTAAAAGGGAGAGGGAGATATGTATACTTGGATACCATAGTCTCTAGCCCAGCCGAGTCGAAGCAGGTGATTTCTGGACAACAGCCCACCCAAACTATCAAGAGGCCACACACACACATTTCAAACCAATGGAGGCTTTGGTGGGTGGGCTGTCATCCAGAAATCACCTGCTTCAGATCTGGAGCTTCGACTCAGGTGGACTAGAGACTATGGTTGTTGTTGTTGTTGTTAATGTTCTCCCGCCCCACAGACCCAGGCCTGGTATGCTCTGGTGGCAGTGAAAAACCATATTAAAATAAAGGAAGGGCTGACCCTATATGCCTGGGCTACCAAAGCAAATCCCAGGAAGATGGGACCAGGGCCGGTATTAATAAAGACTTTTAAAGCTAAAAGTTACTCACAAAGTTGAAAATCGCTTCTAACTCCTAAAAGTACTTCTAAAAGTTATTTTCAACTTTAAAAGTTACTTTCAAATTAGCTGAAAGGTAGAAGTGGTTCGGAGGACTTTTAAGGGCTTAAAAGTTACTTTTAACAGCGTTATTTATTTATTTATTTTTATTTTTTTCCCCGTGGGTGAAGAATGTGACGAATGAGAGTGTTGCTTGCAAAAATAATATACAAGTTGTGATGTTGCTTAGGTTATTGTAGTGTAATGTTTTAGTGAGTTAGCTTAGGTTTGTTGTATTAGGTTGTGTTGGGTTGGGTTGGTGTGTATTAGGTTAGTTTAGATGAGATTAGGTTGGGTTGGGTTGGGCAACATTAGGTTGGGTTGGGTTGATGTGTATTAGGTTAGTTTGGATTGGGTTGGGCTGCATTAGGGTGGGTGAGGATGGTGTGTATTAGGTCGTTACTGTTATGACAAATAACGACAAAGTACTGTGAAACCGGACCTCTAATACCTCTTTCTTCCAACACGGTGACACGCCTACAAATAAAGAAACTAACCTAAATAGAGTAAAAAGTTAGAAGGTACTAGGCTAGCCGACGGGAGAGAGAGGTGATGTTGGTCTTCCCGCCAATACTGTGTTCGTTCTTTCGTCGTAGCTCTGACTTGGTCGTTATCCTTAATTTCTTTAGTTACTTCTTGAGGCTATTGCAGGCTTTAGATTTTCAAATTGTATTGACTCTGGTTAAAAAATAATCAAAATTACAAAAAATAACACGCTTTAACTTTGCTTAATTTATATTTACGATGTATCGAGACCTAAAATGAATGGATTCAAACGATACAGTACCTCCGTAGCCTAATGAATAACCAGCCGCACTTTCCCTACTACACACAGTTTTCGCTTGTCATTTAGCAATTATATAATAATATTTGTTATATTAAAAACATAATAACGTGTCAGATTCTTTATTTAAGGCATTGAAATATAAGAAGTTTGGACCCGTCGCTTTAGGAGCCCTTGAACGAGCATTATCATCAAGTCAACCAATCACGGACGCAAAAGCAAAAAACCCGCTAGGAAAATATTCGTTAATTATAGCAAAGTATTATTATAAATTTTGCAATCTTAATAAGGCATTAAAAAAAAAATACAGTTGCTACCCGCTAAATTTAGCAGACATTCCAACTCCTAGTAGTAACTTTTACTTTTAAGTAAAAGTTGCTGCTAGAAGTACTTTTTGAGTAACTTCTAGAAGCAGCAGTAGTTAAAAGTGCTTTTAGGAGTAACTTTGAAAGTACTTCTATGATCTTTTATTAATACCGGCCCAGAGCTTACTGGACCAAGGAGTCTGGGGGCCTCTGAACACCAGGGAGATTGGGGGGTACCTGAGTGTACATCATGGACAAGTTCTTTTGATTCACTCATTACAAATCCTATCTTTCTCACACAAGACGTGAAATAAAAAAACTTGCATATGACTGGCAAGAGTGGAAAAGAATTGTTCAGTGGACTGGCAACTCATTTTTAACTTTATATTTTTTCTTGTAAATATTTAACATTTCTTGCCTCACCTCCATCAGTCTCAGGGCCTGGTTCCACCACAACTTCCTTTTCCATTGAGATATCTGAAAAAATCAGCATTAATTGAAATAATTTTCAGTCAGTCATAACATGCAATTGGCTTGAATTAGCCTCAATACTTTACATTGACTAATACACACAGTTTTATTCATCATCAGAAAGCCCTATGCAGTAAATGGGTTATCAACTAAGTTATATAAGATATTTCCTCCTTAGTTGTATACAATATATTATCACCTTTAATATGCAACTCAGGTTAATGACTCTGTGATTGCATATGAGAACTAGTGGCTTCTGATTCCTTCTGATTATGCCAAGGAACAACTTGCTTCTACTGTATATAAATGATGTTTCATACCAATATTTGAAGGACTCATTTACCTTCAATATTCTGACTATATCACAGGCTCATCTAATGCCACATGATTCATTCATTAGAGGGACATACAATGTAGCCAGAAAGTTAAGGGTTTCTCTAACTATATCACATCTATCTAAAGGGATTCTGTGATGTAATGTAGGCAGATAATTGGAGGTAAATAAGTCCTTCAAATATTGCCACGAAACACACACACCTACATAGAAGGAGCTTGTTTCGTGGCATGGTCAGGAGGAATCAGAAGCCTTCAATTCTCATACATGATCACAGGGTCCTATAGGGACAAATATTGAAATAAAGCTTCACCAGGGTGAGTGGACATAGGATCCACCAGTACAGTAATGGTGGAGTAAGCAGGATGATCTGTTGATGTAGCACACTGATATTCTCCCTCATCTTCTTCCTTCACCTGCAACACAATATCAACAAAAAATTTTAATGTTCAAGAATACTGTAATAAAAATATATAGATTTTCTGCATGCTCAGATTTGTTGTAATTAATTGTTGTGATTGTAAATATCATTATACCCAAGCTATTCTTTACTTTACATGTACAGTCAGTGGCAAAAGTCGTATTGCCTCACTCAGAGCTTCATGAAGGATAACATAAGTGATAATCATCAAACAAATACAGTACATTCACCCATACAAAATCAAAATATCCAGGGACACAATAATAATAAACTCCTCTGGTTCTCCAGTTTACAATCCTTTGAAGCTTTTACTGTATTTCCATACTGCACTTGATAACTTGGCAGGCGTGATGACAGGACTATTGCTGCCGACTGGACAGTACCATTTTCAAGCCATTATTATTTATAGTTTGCAGTAACAGACAACCTCAATGTTACAAATGGGAGTGTCTGTTTCTTGGCATAGTTTGGAGGAATCAGAGACCTTCCAATTTACAAGCAAGAAAATCTCTCCTTAAGGGGGATAGTAAACTTTTGGTACTTTGGAGTGCCTTGATTCCTCTAAAGTATATAATTGTAAGCAAGGAAACACACATTGAGAAAAATATTGTTGCTTGGAATAGTCTGGAGGAATCACTCACTCCAGATTTACCAACCCTGTTGGCTGCTATCACCTTAAGGGGGAAGTTTGGTATTGGTAATTCTGGAGCAACTGAATCCTCCAAACTATTCCAAGCAACAGAACACCATTACTTTTGCTATTCTGGTCCTGTTTCCTAGCATATTTTGGAGGAATCAAGGCACTCCAAAGTACCAAAAAAGAATTACCCCCATAAGGACCCTGTGTTCGTGTATGAAAATTGGAGGCTTCTGATTCCTCCTGACCATGCCATAAAACAAGCTCCTTCCATATAGGTGTGTGTGTTTCGTGGCAATATTTGAAGCACTCATTTATCTCCAATTTTCCGACTACATCACAGAGTTGTATGCAAGAACATCCGTGGTGGTGGTGGTGTTGACGACGGCTCTGGGGTCTTTCTATGGAGGAGTCATACAGGTACCACACCACCATCGTACGCACCACGACGGATGTTCTTGCATACCGCCTCTTGAACATTTCACAAATGGACATATATACAGATCTGTGTGATAGTTAGGTATACATACATTGGATTTGAGGAGAGCCATAATTGTACCTTTGTATAAGGGAAAGGGGAATGGGGAATAAGGAGGAGTGTGGTAGCTATAGGGGAATAAGCCTTCTTAGTGTACCGAGGAAGGTGTATGGGAAGGTTCTTACTGAGAGACTGATTGAAGTAACAGGGAATAAAGTTAGTGAGGAGCAGGGAGGGTTCAGAAAGGGTAGAGGATGTGTGGACCAAATATTTGTATTAAAATCAATAGTGGAGAAATATATTGGTAAGGGTAGAAAGTTGTATGCTGCCTTCATGGACTTGGAGAAGGCATACGATAGGGTTGATAGGAAAGCTATGTCAGAGGTATTGAGAATTTATGGTGTTGGGGGGGTCTTTGGTGAAAGGCATTGAGGCTTTTTATGCAGAGGCAACAGCATGTGTGCGGGTAGAGGGTGATCTAAGTGAGAGTTTTAATATTAGTGTAGGGCTGAGACAGGGATGTGTTATGTCACCATGGTTGTTCAATATATATATGGATGGTTGTATGAGAGAGATGAAAGCCAAAGTGAATGGTCTGGGGTGAAGTTGAGGC
The DNA here is from genome assembly GCA_033782935.1 of Petrolisthes cinctipes. Classification (NCBI taxonomy): domain Eukaryota; kingdom Metazoa; phylum Arthropoda; class Malacostraca; order Decapoda; family Porcellanidae; genus Petrolisthes; species Petrolisthes cinctipes. Next base: position 173,910 of record JAWQEG010000032.1, read on the forward strand.
TGAATGAAGCAAATTGGTCCTTGGTGGCAAGTTTATTTGTGGATGACACTGTGTTGATGGCTGAAAGTGAAAGGCAGTTACAGAGAGTGGTGGATGAGTTTCAGTCGGTGTGTAAACGAAGGAAACTGAAGGTGAATGTTGGTAAAAGTAAAGTAATGGTATTTGAGAGAGCAGAAACTGAAGTGATTGACTTTGCTACACCTTACAGAGTATAGTCGGTGAGCCAGTAGGGTTGATCGGTACCATCTGAGGGGAATAATGCTCATAGTGATTTTTGGCAAGGAAAACATCTCTTGAGTTAGAAAAATTATGATAGCATTGTACAAGTGGTAGCTTTATGTGTGCTATCATGCATTTTATAACACTACAGTGATAATTTTGACATAGGGGTATAAATCAAGTTATAACACATAGAAAGCTACCACTGCTGCAATGCTTTCATACTTTTTTTAACACTAGGGGTGTAATATCTTGTCAAAAATCACCATGAGAATCACTCCCCCCAGATGGTAACGGTGGCCGAAATTTGGGGTCCTGGCTCATGGACTAAGGTGAATTTTATGACAAACTCGGAATTTTTGTTTGAGAAAGTGTGAAATTGGGCGAGAATGAGTGTGTTCCAAAATTTCACACATACAGATAAAAAGAGGGATAAATTTTGCACACACACAAACAGAAGTGAGATAGAGTGAGAGATAAGTGAGATAGACAGAGATAAAGAGAGAGTAAGAGGTGAATTTTAACTCAAATTCTGAAAAAAAGATTTGAGAAAGTGTGAAATTGTGCGAGAATGAATATGTGTGCGAAATTTTACACACACACAGAGAAAGAGGGATACATTCTGCACACCCACACACAAACAGAAGTTAGATAGAGTCAGAGATAAGAGATAAGGGAGAAAAAGAGATATAAATAGAGAGTAGGAGGTGCATTTTTTCACAAACTCTGAAAAAAATATTTGAGAGTGTGAAATTGTGCGAGAATGAGTGTGTGTCAAAAACTTTCACACACACAGGGAAAAAGAGGGATAAATTTCGCACACACACACACACACACACACACACACACACAAACAGAAGTGCAATGCTATCATACTTTTTTTAACACTAGGGGTGTATATCTTGCCAAAAATCACTATGAGAATTATTCCCCCCAGATGGTACCAGTAGCCGAAATTTGGGGTCCTGGCTCATGGACTAGTAGGAGTACCAACTGGGACGAAGTGTGAGATAACTCTGATGAGTGAGTGGATGGAGGAAGTGAAGGAGTTTAAGTACCTGGGTACAGTTCTGTGTAAACATGGGAATATGAAAGGAGAAATTAGGGAGAGAGCAGTGAAAGGTAGACAGGTCATAGGATCATTGGGAAGGATTATGAAGAGTAGAAGTGTGAGTATGGAAGTGAAAAGGGGACTAAGAAATAGTATAATCCTGCCAACACTGACATATGCATCAGAGACATGGACATGGAGTAGGGCTCATCAGTCTAGAATAGGTGCTGTGGAAATGAGTTACTTGAGAGGAGCATGTGGACTTACAAGGTGGGATGGAGAAAGTAATGAGAGTGTGTATGAGAGATGTGGTATGAGTGAGAAGGCAATTAGTATTGAGTGTGGAGTGGTTGAGAGAGTGAAGCGTAATACACTGAGATGGTTTGGACATGTAGAGAGAATGCAAGGTGAGGAATTTGTAAAGAAGGAGTATGGAAGTGAAGTTGTGGCACCTGGTGTGAGAGGCAGACCGCCGGTTAGATGGCAGAACAGAGTGGAAGAGTATGTAAAGGAGAGAAACATGAGGGGCAGAGGAGGGCTTGAACAAGTAAGGAGGGAGTGTTGGGACAGGGAGAACTGGAGACACTTCTGCCGTGGCCACCCCTTTGGGGAGAGTTCCCTGAGGGAACGAGGCGTCAGAGCTATAGATAGATAGATACATACATACATACCTGTGTAATGGTTAGACATACATACATGTGTAATGGTTAAGTATACATACATACATACATACCTGTGTGATGGTTAGGTATACATAAATACAAACATACATATATACAGTCGCGGTCAAATATAATCATCCACATATGGGTATCTCACACAATGTACTGTCTAATGTTTTCACGTTCACATATGATGATATAGTTTTAAGTAGTGCGTAGCTGCTAGTATTAAATTAAAAGATGGTACTTAACCTATTTATTGGAAAGTTTATCATCTAAGGAACAGAGAGAAGCTGTTAAACTCTTACGTGAGTTACCCCTATATGATGATTATATATGACCGCGACTGTACATACATACATACCTGCGTAATGGTTAGGTATACATACATACATACCTGCGTAATGGTTAGGTATACATACATACATACCTGTGTAATGGTTAAGTATACATGCATACATACATACATACATGTGTAATGGTTAAGTATACATACATACATACCTGTGTAATAGTTAAGTATAATAATCTGGACCCGTCTGTTGCAGTGTCTAGTACCACGTCAATCCTTGGGTCATATACAAAGCTGAAACCATCCACGTAGAGAATATCGGAGCCCTGTATCAACACTATACCCTGGAGAGAAGAGAGAAAAGGGAGTCTGTGAATAATATGAGAGAGGAGAGGAGAGGAGAGGAGAGGAGAGGAGAGGAGAGGAGAGGAGAGGAGAGGAGAGGAGAGGAGAGGAGAGGAGAGGAGAGGAGAGAGAGAGAGAGAGAGAGAGAGAGAGAGAGAGAGAGAGAGAGAGAGAGAGAGAGAGAGAGAGAGAGAGAGACAGAGAGAGAGACAGAGACAGAGACAGAGAGAGAGAGAGAGAGAGAGAGAGACAGAGAGAGAGAGAGAGAGAGAGAGAGAGAGAGAGAGAGAGAGAGATTGGAACCCTTAGTACAGTTAGCAATAAAAGTATATTGGAACCCCCCTATGGAAAATTATATTTAATTTCAATGTATATCAATTAATACATACTAAATAATATCAGGCTTATCACTATCTAGATAGAATCAAATATTTAACCCATACATACTGTACATACTGAATATTTTCTGGCTTATCACTCTAAATAGATTCAGACATAGAACACACACACACACACACACACACACACACACACACACACACACACACACACACACAGAAAGAAATTAATTAAAAAAAGAAGAGATAAAGATGTACAGAAATATAGTTTTCCAAATAGAGTTAATATTATTATTAATAGACGAATGGATTAAATTACCTGAAGTAGTGGTGTGTGTCAAAAACATACATAACTTTAAAGAAAAATATGAAAAATAGGTAAGAACACAAACACACACACACACAAACCTCTACACACACACACACACACCTGCACATACACACACACACACACACCGGCACACACACACAAACACACACCTGCACACACACACACACCTGTACACACACACACACACCTGCACACACACACAAACATCTACACACACACACATACCTCTACACACACAAACCTCTACACACACACACATACCTCTACACACACAAACCTCTACACACACACACACACACACACACACACACACACACACACACACACACACACACACACAAACCTCTACGCACACACACACACACCTGTTGAACCACGGGACTAACGAGACAGGTGAGGGTGAGTAGTGAGCCTTCTGTCACCCGGCTGGGACCTCTCAGCTCCACAATACGTCCGGGAGAAAGGGTCGGCACGGGGAAGTCAAGGTCACTCTCATCGATGGTGACGAGGACAGGCAAGATACCATTATCTGGGGAAGGTCATGTAAGGTCAGTCTCATTGATGGAAGGTCATGTAAGGTCAGCCTCGTTGATGGAATGTCATGTAAGGTCAGCCTCGTTGATGGAAGGTCATGTAAGGTCAGTCTCGTTGATGGAAGGTCATGTAATGTAAGGTCACTGTCATTGATGGAAGGTAATGTAATGTAATGTAAGGTCACACTCATTGATGGAAGGTAATGTAATGTAATGTAAGGTCACTCTCATTGATGGAAGGTAATGTAATGTAATGTAAGGTCACTCTCATTGATGGAAGGTCATGTAATGTAATGTAAGGTCACACTCATTGATGGAAGGTCATGTAATGTAATGTAAGGTCACACTCATTGATGGAAGGTCATGTAATGTAAGGTCACACTCATTAGTAAATAATAAAACTGTGTCACCATTTTGTTCCTTTGATTGTGTAACCATTTGACTGTGTAACCATCTTGTTCCTCTGACTCTACAGACCAATACCACACAACAAATCATTCCATCCGTACCTTTGACTGTAATTTCTGCCGAGTCCAATATGTCTGGTGTGAGGATGCACTCTACGCGGCCAGAGTCGTGTAGTGTGGCTTGTGTGAGGGTAAGTATATAGGCATGGGGTTGTCCTGGGCCCGGTGGAGGCTGGTGGTACAGGGAGTATCGTGACCCCAGCCCGTACTCCACCGCCGCCCTGTTGTGGAAGAACAATACCTGCAACAACAATATTTTAAACTCATCATTAACAATTGGCATCACCATTATTGCCACATTGATTAATAAAAGGGTATAATATTTGTATATAAGATAGTATATTGATTAACAATTGACCATTATTATCACACTGATTAATAAAAGGGTATAATATTAGTATATAAAACAGTACCGAGTCATCTAAACTGTGTTAAGGGACCCTGTGATGTAGTCAGATAATTGGAGATCAATGAGTCCTTCAAACATTGCCACGAAACACCACCGATATGGAAGGAGCTTAAATGTTTTGTGGCATGGTCAGAAGGAATCAGAAGCCACCAGGTCTCATACACGATCACAGGGTCCTTTAAAAACTATAAACCATTAAAATATATAGTAATTTTAGTGGTAATATTTGGTGGAATTCAACTTGTTGACAAGATTTTAGTTACCCCTTTAAATACTCATTAACTTCAGATATATATATACCCGGTATATATATATAAAAAAAAAATCTCATATACCTATTGATCCACATACTGACTGTACACATTACAGTAGATGGAAAAGTAAAGTTTTATTATTATGGCCCCTGTGATCACATATGAAAATTGGTGGCTTCTGCTTCCTCCTGACCATGCCACGAAACAAGCTCCTTCCATATACAGTAGGTGGGGTTTCATGGCAATATTTGAGGGACTCGCTAACCTCCAGTTTTCTGACTACATCACAGGGTCCCATTACATGAAGATTACATTCCCATTATATAAAGAAATGATGGTGCTGTACATCCACAACTTGTGTAATGGTCAAATATTACAATAAAAATAAATACCTTTCACCATATATTTCAATGAAAACAAATATGCTATATTATGCTATACTGTATTACGCAATGATTCATTACATAGCCATAACTCCAGTGTATAATGAAGATTAAACAGATCGGGCCAATGAAAGGACAAAGTATAGTATATACTGACTGGAGAAACTCAATGATAATGTACTGTACAGTACTTACCTTTAAGGGACCCTGTGATGTAGTAAAAAAACTGGAGGTAAATGAATCCTTCAAATATTGCCACGAAAACACCACCTATATGGAAGGAGCTTGTTTTGTGGCATGGTCAGGAGGAATCAGAAGCCTCCAATTCCCATACACGATCACAGGGTCCTTAACAAAAGATAACCACACACACACACTAACAGGAAAACAAAATAACTACTGTACTGTACTGTAAACAATAACAAGACAAAGTGTAATAACAAGTATAAATATACAATATCTCTATAAGGTAGTAGGTTGACAACATAACACTCACGGATTATATATAAAACACACTATTTTACAGGACAGCTATAGAATAAAAAACTCTCAAAGGAAAGATACATACAATGATTATAATTATACTGAACAGTGATAAAACAACATACAGCATTGGTAGGAAAGACACAATGCCGATGACGAGTTGTGACTATGTAATGTACACTCGCAATCCAAAATATGTATCCAGGCTTGCTTCGAATAGCCTGATCGAGTATTAAGCGAGCTCAAGCAAATATGAAACAGGATAAGGGTGTAATTGGTTCACTAATATGTCAAATGATTCGTAACATCAACAAGACCTGGATACAAATTTTGGATTGCGAGTGTACAGTCATGGACAATAATAATCATCTATATAGGGGTAACTCACGTAAGAGTTTGACAGCCTCCCTCTGTTCGTTAGCTGATAAACTTTCCAATAAATAGATTACGTACCATCTTTTGATTTACTACAGGCAGCTATGCACTACTAAAAATAACACACACACACACACAGGAATAATGACCATCTTTTAATTTACTACAAGCAGCTACGCTCTACTTAAAAGAATGTGAAAACATTAGTCAGTAAATTGTTTGAGCTTCCCATATGTGGATGATTACAGTATTATTGACCATGATTGTATATAAGAGAAAACTTTAAATAAAATATAGAAGTGTGTGAAAATTATAAAGAAGAGATGAATGATGAATGTGTTGAGTAGTTAGTTAGTTTAGTTACCTGTCCATTCCAGTGTGAGACAGAACAGGTGATATTGATATCCTCACCAACCACTGCTTCAGTCACCGTCACCGACTCTACGCGAGGCTGAGGGGCTCAAAAGTAAGAACATTTTGTTTATTTATCAACATCAACTCGTTCACTCACTGCTGATTCATTTTTCCATTTCAGTGATAAATGCTCAGAGTGATTATCAAAAGGGAGTGTAACTGTTCAAAGTTCACCATGCAAGGTTTAAGCCCAAAATGAATGGTTATAATAATGGTTATCAATATATTTTCATTTATGGCACTTAATTAAGGGACTCTGTGATGCAGTCAGAAAATTGAAGATAAATGAGTCCTTCAAATATTGCCACAAAACACTACCTTTATGGAATCAGCTTGTTTTGTGGCATGGCCAGGAGGAATCAGAAGCCTTCAATTCCCATATACGATCACAGGGTCCTTTAGGCTGATTCACGCCATATACCGTCAGGTCACATCAAATTTTCTTCCCTATAAACAAATGGTGGTGCCGTGACGTGACAGTGTAGTGTGAACATGACCATTTGTGAACATGGAAGAAATGTTGATGTAACATGACATAAAGTGATGGTGTAGTGCAATAGGACAATTTGTTTACATGGATGAAATGTTGATGAGATGATGTAGTTGTTTGAACAGGACCATTTGTTTACATGGAAGAAATATTGACATGAAGTGACATGATTGTGTAGTGTGAACTTGACCATTTGTTTACTTGGTAGAAATGTTGATGTGATGGTGTAGTGTGAACATGACCATTTGTTTACATGGAAGAAATGTTGATGTGACGGTGTGTGTAGTGTGAACATGACCATTTGTTTACATGGTAGAAATGTTGATGTGATGTTGCCATGATGGTATAGTGTGAATCAGCCTATATTTATTTGTACACTACAGTATATACTTGGTGACATATCAAACAATTCACTTACTTCCCAGTTTTAGATTGGTTTTGGTCTGGATTTCCCGATTATGAAGAGCTGCTCGGCAGACATAAATTCCCTCATCTGTTGTGGTGAAGCCTGGGATAAACAACACAGCACTTTGTCGACCAAACTGTAAAGGAATATTAACTTGCCATATTATTAAATCTGATAAAGTACTGTATAGAAAATCTTCATCATACACTAGCTGGGGTTAAGGATGTGTATAGACTACAGTATAGGTTAATAGAAATAAGTGTATAATACACATGAAACTTATGTCAGCAAGGAATGGATTAAATTAAAATACAGGTACAGTATACTGTACTGTTCTGTAGTATACAACCTGTCACAGATTGGTAGAAATGTGTTACATAATTAATAAATAACAAAAGTGTGTAAAACATAATAATCTCTACATACTGTATTTTAATCGTCTATATAAAGGACTTTCTTTTTAGCATATTTATTTTAGTCATTTCCCTTCTGTGTGTTTAATCATCTGAATGATACAGTACACAGAAATTTTACACTCAAAGTGATAGCTCTACATCAAAATGAAAAAGAAGGGAAATTAAAATTATGCACATGACTTTGAATAACTACAATAACTATAGTCACTAACTTGTCCCCTGAGAAAGACTGACCCTCGGTATATATAATTTCTGCCTAAATCATACAGTAAGGTTGGCCATAGGATTTCGTATACAGGCTATTTGGAAAGAGAAGTCATTATTCTGGAAGTACTGTACTGCAATGAATGGTCAACCAAATGACTAGGTGATTGCAAAGGAACAAACCTATTAAAATGTTGTGTTGCAGTTACATAGAACCATATTGTATATTTACGTTGTGAACCCTTCAAGCCAAAAGTGTGTGTATAGTACCAATTCTTGTGGCCAATATAGTAGTACAGTCACTAACACTAATAAGTATACAGGTGTGCTTGGAATACCTGAAGACAGTAAATAAATACACAATAAGATCTCCATTGTACAGTCATGAGCAATAATAAGTATACAGGTGTGCTTGGAATACCTAAGACAGTAAATAAATGTACAATACAATAAAATCTCCATTGGAATTAGTTTGTTGGTAAATTAGTGGACTGCTCAAAGCTTCAACCAAAGCTGTATACTTATTAGTGCTCGTGACTGTACATGATAAGTAATACAGTACAGTACAACAGACATTTTTCCTTTGTCTTACCACAATGGTGTCTGGTATTCCCTGCCTGTACCAAGCCACTATGGTATCAGCTGCACCAGACACAGAACAGTTCAGATACACATCACCTCCTTCATTTTCTAATATTTCATCAGGAGGACGATTCACAAACACAGGCGGCTCTATAACAAACATATCAGTTACTATTACAAGTGATATACTATAACATATTGTAGCTATATACATATATATACATACTGTATGCAATATCACCAATACAGTATATATTAAATATACTGTACTTGTAGAAAATTTTTACAACCAACATACATGAACTGGAACCCAAAAAGACTAGAGATAAATAACCACTATTGTCACTTACCATCAATTCTGAGATGCATTGAACTTTCCCCCAGTGGGACTCCAGTGGGATGGAAGACTTTACATGTCCACTCTCCCTTCAATTCATTTGGGATGGAGTAGAAACTCAGAGTGTAGACAGAGATGGGGCTTAAGTCTTCAGTCATCTCTGTTACTGCTACATTAACCAGATGCTTGTGGGATGACATTTTGGTCCGGTTTACAATAGTGACTTGTCGGTCATCCTTGTGATAAAACACAACAGTCTGTTCAAAGAAAATGAAAGGTTATACTGTACTGTATAACAATACTCTATACAATTAAAGGTCAACTGAAGCACTTGTGAATTGTCATCAAACATGTTGGAAAATGTACCATACAATTTGATACAAATATAAAAAGTAACTTAAAATATGGATTGTTTTCGTACACAAAGATGGAGAGGAAACTACTGTACAATTGCCAACAGAAGGGGACTGACAATGTGACCTGTACCAGTTACAAGTGCTGGCAACTGTACACTCACAATCCAAAATATGTATCTAGGCTTGCTTCGAATAGCCCGATCTAATATTAAGTGAGCTCAAGCAAATATGAAACAGGATAAGCATTGTAATTGGTTCACTAGTATGTCATATTATTCGAAACTTCAACAAGACCTGGATACAAATTTTGGATTGCGAGTGTACATGTACTGTATAAATAAAAATGCAAAAGGAGACTCCACAGTTCACACATCCTATTGATGATAGAAGACTTGTTTGTCTGAAGAAAGTGATGACAACTTTAGTTAATCACACACTTATATTTGGCAAATGATTTGAAGTGGTTAATTAAGTATTCTATTTAGCCCCTGATAATTATTCATTTGTATCTGTGAATATCTTCAGTAGGGGACTGTCTGCATTACCTGTATTTTCAGCACAACAGATGGCGAGGGAGACTTTTTTAACCAAATGGAAGTTAAGTGGAGTCTATGCCAAAAGTCTGGTGCTTTTTGAGGTGATCTAATCATTATGCTCACTGCTCTTCAAGATATCATGGCCAAAATGTGTCATACAGTATCAAAGAAAAATATCTCCTTTATCATCACCAACTCATAACATAGAGGAATGCCTAGCTGACCCTGACCATACCTGGAGCGGCTTTGAATGACGGTATAACTGGTCTCTCCAAAATAGTGGTGTTTATAAATAAGGTGTTATCATCTGGTGTGGCATAAAGGAAACAAACAATACCTTTAATCTCCAATGCCTGCATTTATAGTACAGAGTTGCCAACCAATATTTCTCCAAAGGCGCTAAAGTGGTCGAAAAAAAGCGCTAAACTATAAGTAAAGTATTAAAACTTCGCGCAATATTGCATTTAAAAACGCACTAGTTACTCTTTGTAATTTTGAAAATATTTCACACTATATCACGTGCAGATGAACTAGATCTAGCCCGTTTCGCGCTAAATTGGTAACTCTGATCTAGTATGACACTAGAGAAGCATCCAAAAGTTCATTTAATAAAAGTAAAGGAGAGGAAAGTATAAGAGTTGTATGCAAGGACATTGGTAATACTGTTGACGATGGTGTGGTACCGGTACGATGGCTACAGGGAAAATCAATAGAGTCGTCATATTGGTACCACACCACCATATTGTATGCACCGTGAATGTTCTTACATATAGACCCTAACCCACACCATCATAATTATGCACTATGAATGTTCTTACATATAGACCCTAACCCACACCATCGTATGCACTATGAATGTTCTTACATATAGACCCTAACCCACACCATCGTATGCACTATGAATGTTCTTACATATAGACCCTAACCCACACCATCGTATGCACTATGAATGTTCTTACATATAAACCCTAACCCACACCATCGTATGCACTATGAATGTTCTTACATATAGACCCTAACCCACACCATCGTATGCACTATGAATGTTCTTACATATAGACCCTAACCCACACCATCGTATGCACTATGAATGTTCTTACATATAGACCCTAACCCACACCATCGTATGCACTATGAATGTTCTTACATATAGACCCTAACCCACACCATCGTATGCACTATGAATGTTCTTACATATAAACCCTAACCCACACCATCGTATGCACTATGAATGTTCTTACATATAAACCCTAAGCCTTACCACTGTATCAGCATCAGCACCCACCACCATGCAGTCTATGGGAATTGGTGAGTCTGACCAGTTGGGCTGACCCTCCACCTCCAGCTTCAGGGTCACATTCAAATCTGACACAATATAAAGTAAAAAATCAAATCTGACACAATATAAAGTAAAAAATCAAATCTGATACAATATAAAGTAAAAAATTAAATCTGATACAATATAAAGTAAAAAATTAAATCTGATACAATATAAAGTAAAAAATTAAATCTGATACAATATGAAGTAAAAAATTAAATATGATACAATATGAAGTAAAAAATTAAATATGATACAATATAAAGTAAAAAATTAAATCTGATACAATATAAAGTAAAAAATTAAATATGATACAATATGAAGTAAAAAATCAAATATGACACAATATAAAATTTCAAATCTAACACGATATAAAATAAAAAATCAAATCTAACACAATATAAAATTTCACATCCGACACAATATAAGTAAAAAATCAAATATGACACGATATAGAGTAAATAATCAAATCTGACGCACTATAATATTTCAAATCTGACATGTTATTTAAAAAGTCCAACAGACACACAGCATTATTTTACTTGACGTAGATTTACACAAAGGGCCGTAGTATTTAAGAACATTTGTGGTGTTGACGATGGCGTGGTACTAGTGTGATGGCTTTATCGTACTGGTACTACACCATTGTAAGCACCATGGACGTTTTTGTATACAGCCCAAAGCTCCATTATACTGTACAACCACAATCAAATATCCACCGACACTTTCCTTCCATCATAGTAAATATCTTGGTAATAAAGAACAACATGTGTATGATTTTGCAGCACCTCATAGTAATAATTGAGTGGGTTGAGTTGACATAAGGTGTTGTATGATTATAGTTTGATATGATACTGATTTATTTGCAAGATGGAAGGAAAGTGTTGGTGGTTATTTGGTTGTGGCTGTACATCTTTACCTTCTAATTGACATATACAAATTCACGATTACTCCATCTTTACCCATACATACAGTACTGATGTGGTAACAAGACTTTTACCCCCGGCTGTACAAACACTATTTAGAAATAAACTAATGAATTTTGTCCTCATTATCCCTGGCACAGTTGCAGTACATATTCCTTGACCAGACTGTAAGGGGAAGTCTGTTCAAGGATTACTGTATATGTGCTGCGACTGTACAACTCTTACTCAGAAACCTTGATTACCATTGTTGTCATCATGTTTATAATAAAGTAACCTGGTTCCTCTATAGTTACTTTACCTTATTGTACAAAACAACAACAACAACAACAACAGGTTTATTGTAAATCTTTCAATTTGTTGTGGTAATTTATATATCTCAACATATCTCCCTTAACATAAAGGTACACTATAAGTTTATTATTGCTCTTTACCTTGAGTGATTTAATTCATATAATTTGACTACATTCTTTATGTGTCACAAAACTGCATTTATTACATTCAATAAAATTAATATCTTGTTGGATTATGCAAGACTGAATGAAAAAAAAAATTGCATTAATTATATTCAATAAAATTAATATCTTGTTGGGCTACACAAGACTGAATGGAACAAAACTACATTTATTACTTTCAATAAAATTAATATCTTGTTGGGCTACACAAGACTGAATGAAACTCAACAAACAAAATGTGGCAGACTGACTCCAGATTGAAACATCGATGGAGGCAGAGGTGTCATCGGGTGAGGTGAAGCACAAGTACTCTCCAGCATCATCCAAAGTCGCCTCATACACCTGCAGCATATACTTCACTTCTGTATCACTTCCTCCAGGCAATTCTAAGATTTGGTAGTGCCAGTTGGTAGCAGGATCCACTGGCTTGTCATTAAACACAAACGTTACCTGCACATACAAAATACTTGGAGTAAGATTCACCAACAAGAGAATCTTCCCTTAAAAACCTAACTTTTTTCCCTATTCTTTTCAAAAGCACTTGTGAGCAGTGTGATGTTATGTTGCTTTCATAAATATTTTTCATAAGGTTGTTGTTGTATCTTTCCAGACTGTCTGGCCGAGCAGTCCTGAGTCTGGTTGACCGAAGTCACGTAGATACTCAGACCCCCAAAAGGGAGCCAGGGAGATAGCGAGATCTGTTTCATTGAAGGCAACAGAAGAGGGGACTGCTGGTTCACGGGTATGTACCCCCGAGCCAACAAACCCACTGTCTGTAGTCTTCCTTGTTGTGCCACCCAATCGGGCGATCTCGCCAGCTACCCAGAAGGAATAGGAAATAGTAAGAGAGACAGACAGAACAGGCCAGGATGTGGTCGAGGATGACCGATTCCTCATTTCTGGATAGAACCAGCCCTCACCAGTGGGAAGGGGTGATAGAGAGGTGGGACAGCAAGCACAAAGGAAATAAAAAGAACGGAGGGACAGTTGAAGAACTGAAAAGGACTGGCTGGGGCCGAAGGGGCGTCAAAACCTGTAAATTACTGCCCACATCACAGCAGGCAATACTTCCTTATGGGGTCTTTCATAAGGTAATACAGTACACTTTGTATGTTAACTTGAATGGGATATTATCTTGTTGGTGAAAATGAAGGTCTCTGATTCCTCCAAACTACAGTATGCCTAGAAACAGATCCCCTATTAACAACATTAAGGGCTTCTGTTTTCCGGCGGCATAGTTTGGAGAAATCAGAGACCTTAAAATTCACCAAGCAAGAGAATATCCCCTTAATACTAGCACCAACCAAATCCACAGCTACCTCACTCACCACACACACACATACACATACACACCTCACCAAACACAACACACACATTCACACCTAAATTATATGGTATGGCACGACATAACGCTCCTCGACCAGACAGCTTGAGGAATAACATCAACAACAACAAGTACAGTCAGCGGCAAAAGTCCTGTCGCCTCACTTGCTTCACCGAGGCATGCAATGTTCTTAGACTCGAGATTATTAGGTGTAGAAAACATGCGTATTTCTCGAGTCCATGAACACTGTGCGTCTCGGTGAAGCAGGTGAGGCGACAGGACTTCTACTGCCAACTGTACAGTACAGTATATTCTTTCCAAAATAGGAGGAGACTTACCGGTGCCGTTTGTTGCCAGTTTTTAATAGTACATGTAACATTGAAGTCCTGATCCACTATTGCTGGAGTAGCCGTCATGCTGATATCTTCAACTGGACCTGCAACCAACCAGTAAAATAATCACAAACACTATTTTATTAGTATCAACACTAAATCTTCATATTAAAATTCTTTAACCTTTAAGCAATGGCTGACAAGTTATATACAGTGTCAAATATGTAAATTATTGAATATACAGAACTGTATTTGCCAATTGTCTGTAGCAAACCATGAAATACATATGCTTCTCGAGAAGTCTGAGACATTAAATAAAGCTTCCATCATCATCATCATCATCAATACCTCATTTCCCTTTCTTCAAGGGGTGGGGAGGCTCTATAGTGCTAGGGGTAGAAAAGGGAAGCAGAAGTACAGAAAGTAAGGACAGAGTACCCAGTGAAATGAGTCTCACACACACACACACAAATCACTCCTCCTTCCAAGCTATTATAGCATTAAGGGAGTGTGGGAGTAGGGGACAGGCTTTGGGGGGGTTTGAGGGGTGCGGGAATAGGGGGACAGGCTTGGGTGGGTAGAAAGCCTGTCCCCTATTCCCACACCCTCCTAACCCCCTCCCCCAAGCCTGTCCCTCTACTCCCGCACCTCCCAAACCCCCCCCAAGCCTGTCCCCTACTCCCACACACCACTAAACCCCCCCCCCCCCCCAAGCCTGTCCCCCTATTCCCACACCCCCTTAACAACTGCACACCTACTCAGCCTCACACTGTCTAACTTTACTCACTTATTACTCCACTCTGCCACCTGTCAACCCTAAACACACCACCAGTCACAGGGGTGGTTCCAAAACTTATTATGTCAATGAATAGTCATGCACCATAATCTCTAGCCCACCTGAGTTAAAGCTTGAGATCAAAGGCAGGATGTTTTTGGATGACAGCCCACTCAAAGCCTCTGTTGGTACGATAAATGTATGTGTGTCTTCATGACGGTTTAGGTGGGCTGTCATCCAGAAACCTTCTGTTTCAGATTTCAGGCTTCGACTCAGGTGGGCTAGAGACTGTGATGCATGACTACATGTATCTACAACCCCACAAACACACACACACACACCAACAACACCAAGACACATACTATCAACAATAACGTCGACACTCTTGGCAGTGTAAGGGTCAAGGAAACACTGATAGGTCCCTTCATCTTCAGGTTTCACTTGCATTACTTTTAACACATAGTGTAACTCCTCTGTTCTGCCCTTGTCATCACTTGCCACAGGAGAGTACAAGTTGTATCGTTGTGCTTCCTCTTCATTTAATGACCTTGGCAGCAACTTGCCATTGTGGTAGAACTTCACCTTGATGTATTTAAACAATAATTATTAGTAACCGTGAAACTACTGAAGATTGATTAACAAAATATTGTAATGACAGTAATACATACAGTAGATTGTAGGCCACATTGTTTGCTACATAATAATATTGCAGGGAAATGGGTTCTGTACAATATGACAACATTATTATTTAACTAAATCCATCCTGTTGTAAGTATAAGCACATAAAATATTTGTGAAGGAAAGCCAATTGTCAATAACAACACACACACATATCTTGCATTTATGTAGTGGAGAATTGGAAGGGACTACAAACAGGGTAAATACTAAAAATTAAACATGAACAGCTGATGTATGGCAAACAGTGTAATAATCCCAAAAGTATGGTAAATATTCCTTTCTGATAATCATGATGATAAATAATGCTTGAAAATGGTTACGAATACCACACACAAACTCAACTGCTGTTACTCAAACCAATATAATTAAAAAAAATTTGGGTGTGTAAAACCAGATCCACATAATTAGGAATATAACCCAACACATACTATGTATGTACAGGGGTTGAGATTAGCATACCTGTTGCTTCCAGTTCCTGACAGTGCAGGTAATGTAGAAATCTTGTCCAACAACTGCTTCTGTGGCTGTCAAGTCAACCACTTCACCAGGAGGATCTGTACTTCACATAATTGGACAATTATATTTTGTGGTCTCTGAGCATTCTTATTTGCACTTTCCCTTTAACTTAACTCCTGTGTTACCCTTAATGAATAATACAATACTGTACTATATATGAAAAATTTATAACATCATAATTAATACCCAATTTCCCTTTTTTCAATGAGTGGGGAGGCTCTAGCCAGTACAGGACCCCTGACATGCAAGGGGTCCAGTTCTAAGGCTATTTGAACCTTTAATGGGTTCATTTTTAGAGAGTGGGGTCGGGTCCACAACCTTAACCCCACCCCACCCCGTTTTGTAGGGGATACCAGACTGACTACACCATCACAAGAATGGTGGGCAATGGGGATGCCACTTGCCTACGCATTAAATATATTCCATCCTGAGTAAAACTAATAATATACCAGCTTGTTCCAGAAGTATTGAGAAGGGAGATATGAATGCAACTGATCCTCCACATATATAACCAAGAGAAAGTCCTCCATCACTTACTCTTAACTTGCACATATGCAGATGAAGAGTCCTGTGCTCCAGCATTACACACATAGTTGCCGGCATCTTCCACTTTGGTTTCTTGTACCACCAGGTAAGCTTGTGACAAGCCATCATCAAGGGGATATCTTAATACATCATAACGACCATCCATAACAGAGCTCAGTGAGGTTCCATCAAATGAGAACTCAATCTGAAAGGAGTGTTAATTTTTCAGCATGTCTGGTTATTTATAAAAAATTAACTGAAATGATGTGCCTTAATTTATTCCCATGTCTCTTACTGGGCTTAAGGGACCTTGTGATGTAGTTAGAAAATTGGAGGTAAATGAGTCCTTCAAATATTATCATGAAACACACACACCTATATGAAAGGAGCTTGTTTCACAGCATAGTCAGGAGGAATCAGAAGCCTCCAATTTTCATACACGATCACAGGGTCCTTAAAGAGAGATTCTCCTGTTGGATAATTGGAAAGTCTGCGATTCCTCACAAGTATACCACGAAACAGATCCCTTAGTAGTTCCATTGAGGGCGTCGGTTTAATTCCTAGTTTGGAGGAATCAGTAGCCCCCCAATTTGCCAAAAAGAGAATCTCCTTTTAAGGAAGAGCTTAGTGTGATGTGAACTTAATTGGACAGTTTTGAAGGGAGGCCAAAATATTCTGTAATTTTATTGAACTTCAAATCTCAATCTATGTAAACCCAAAGAAGACAAAAGTTGATGTTAGCAGGGTGTGGGTTAAGGGGGTAGTACAGTGTTGGTAAATTTACAGCAACTGCATGATTCCTCCAAACTATTCCAAGCAACAAGCCACTATTATTTTTGTTCACCTAGTCCTGTTTCCTGGCATACTTTGGAGGAATCAATGTGTTCCAATGAACCAAAAGTGTACTATGCCCTTAAGTACAGAGATAAAACATCATTCTTCTGGAAGAATAATGATCTTGGTGAGTTGGGATACACCTTTATGCCTATAAATTCTGGATTCAGACTCACACTTCATGATTCTCCCTAGAGAACCTATGACAAAAGCAAAGTTCACTCTTTAAGTAAAAATTTTGTGGGTAAACGTTCATTCATAGCAAGGACTAGGTCCCGTAGGCACTGCTCATAATATAATCTCATACTAATTGAATAACAAACCATTCACTGCTTTGAAATTAGCCTGAAATACTATGGTGGGGACAGTAATGCAAAATATACCAACAAGTGCAAACTCTAAGAAGCTTTGTGAATACCGGCCTGCAATATCATGAACTGTATGCTAGCTCGACCCCTGGTTAGGTTAGGTTAGGTTAAGGTATGTCATTTAAGGGTAAAATGAGCTGGGAAAGGCAATTAAGACTATTTTTAAGGATATTCTATGGTTAGTTTTATCGCTACAACCCAAGCGTCATTATAAGCTTTTATGGCAAGCACCCCCGAGAGCCTTGAAGGGATCAAGCCAGTATACAGTTGGTAATAATGCTACCGGCCCTGTACTAAACTCCTTACACTATGGTCTTCACCTACTGTAGTAATGAATGAAATGTCTGCTGTAAAAGCACCTCAACAACTCTATATTCTCATTACTTGAATTACACCCCAATAGAAGGAGAGAAGATTTTCTTATACTGTATAGTCCTTCAAACTGTACCACACAAGGGTGATGGAATTACTAACTTCCAATACACCAACATCATTTCAAAAACTGTATAGTTGTGTGTCTTCCTGTATCCCTCAATGGAGTTAAACATTTGGTGTTATAAAGTCATATTATGCTGCAGGTATTATTAGGGTGATGTGGGAGTGTACCGTACTACTAGTGGAAAAATAATCACTAAAATTCAGGATAATTACATTGAGTTAAAACAGTGGTAGGAGAATATACCTTATATCTTCAACCTTTTTTGACACATAGATCAATGCTGCCAAAAATATTCAAATTCCCAAAATAGAGGTTTAAAAAAAAAAATTCATTTTGTACTGAATGCCCCCTATAAGGGGGTGGTCCATACAAGTAGTGGGGATGTAACATACATTATAATTTTGACCCACAAAATATGTGTTAAATCTGAAATAAAATTTATAGGCTCTTAAAATAAACTAAAAACAATGCACAAACATTTATTTGGTACAAACATAGACAATAGAACAAAGATTGTCCCATCAGACTGCTTCCGAGACCACTCGGGTGAAAGCATCCTGCAATAAACAATAAGAATTATGCTAAAACCTTATTAGTTATGAAAGGAAAGAAATTTATTGCATTGAATAGAATGAGCCAATATTATCTCAATGCTATCATGAGTATACACATACAGTAGATGTAATATAAACAGTGGAAGGAATTAGGCCTACTGTACTCATTATTCATACCCCAGTTTGACCCCAAAATGTTTGCAGGCTTCCTGGATACAGCATTTGCTCTGGACCTGGTAACAGAATGCTTCTTCCAGCCCAGATCTGTCAATCTGCTGAAGCCCCTTTGGTACAAATTGCATAGCATGGAGAAGATAAAAAAGAAATTTATAAATAAATACACTTACACAAGTATAAATCATATTGCACATATTTCTTAGCAACACTTATACATCAGATGCCTAACACCATTGCCATCACTACAATGACATATTTTGTATGCTTTGTTATATTTTTTGGAGGGCACTGGATGTTAAAAAAAAAAAAAAAAACACACACATACAAAAATGGGGGTAATTTACCCAGCACATAAATCATATATATTCTTATTTGTATAAAATCACACATTCTCTAAATAATCTGGGACAATAAGCCTCATACCGCAATAAGCTTTAAATTCACTATATTTTTCTTTAAATACACAAAATCACTATTCACAAGTATAAATAAGCACACTTGTATATGGAGGAAACATACATCATGTTGTACTAATTTCTTGGCAACAATATGAAAATAGATAGTTTACACCAACACCATTAGCAACATTATATACATTTTATAATCTCTGATTGAATTTGAGAGGGAGACTGGGGTCCTAAAAAATATTTTTTTTTTATGCGGGGCTGAAGTGTACAGTACGATACACTCCCTATGAACCATCCCCACATACAAGGTCATTGTTCACATCAAGTCAGCTGACATAAGCCTGGCTGGGTGGCTTGGTTTTCAACCCTAAAACACTGCAATATCATCGTTTTTACTACTAAACTCCATACCACCGCAGACATTGCATATTCACTGGCATGATACACTATAAAGAGAGAGTGAAAAATTGTAACAGACACCCCAAAAACATAAAATCTTACCTCACACTCCACTGTGTAGCTGCTGGTGGCAAAATAATATAAAATTCGTAGCATAGCTAAGCCAGGCAGGGTGGAAAATTCCACTGAAACGTTAGCTAGTGTCCCTCAACTGTCGAATTGTTCGTACGCTTGGCGATATTGTTGCTTGGGGGGGGGGGGGGTGAATCATACCAAAAACAGCTTGATTACATACTTGTATATGATATCATTAAATGAATAATTGTAGGAAAATATTGATGCATTGTTAATTAGAATTGCAAGTACGATTGATGTGTATAATTATATTAGGATGTTAAGATAGTCAGTGTAAGGCATTTGAACAAGTGTGTGTGGCACCATGCCATGTAACACCACGCCGTACAGCCAGTTTGCCTCACATCTCTGTTTACAGTGCACGCGTATCTCGATCGTCCCTCGGTCTCTTCACCTCGTAATTTCTCTTGTCTATCGCAGACAAGGACGATGGTCAACAGTCGAATAAGCATCGGAGGAGTACCAGATATTCTAAGGCTTCAAAGACTATTTATTAACCAGTTGCAACAGACGATTGGTTGATTAACAGGTAACGAGTGTGAAACGAGAGAAAGTCGGCTAGTCGTCGGGCTGGCTGGGGTTATCAGAGTCTATGTAGCGATCTCTGATAAGGTAGGTAACCACGAGTGATACAGGTGAATTGGCATTGAAAAATACAGCAGAGTGTGAATAACAGTCTTTAACTAAAGTCTATGTAATGATCTTTGGTTTCAGATATAGCGATCTCAGTGTTAGTATAAATTTAAATATTAATTAAAGTAATTGAGTCTTGAAATAGCACCTATTTAATATTTAATCACACTGTTAGTCTTGCTTAATCATTGCAGTAACATAAGATAGGATTATCGTAAGAATTCCGTAAGAAAATCGCAGGAAAACATTCGAGGAGGTTAAGCGAGGATCAGCGAGACCGTTGCGAGAATGTTGAAGAAAACGAGTATCGTAATTCTCGATTTATTACGATATTAGCTAGCTAGCATTTAATTCGTGTGAAAGTGTATCCGTGTGGAACTAGATTATTAATTGTTCAATTAATTATTGTTGGTGTTTGACTGAAATTAATAAATATAGTAAAGTAATTATAATTTAGTTGTTTCCGTAACCCTTACGATTCTGCTACTACTATTGTAATGCATATATAATGAAAACGAACCCTATAAATAAATTAATTGTTGATGGAAGTTAGAAGGTAAAGGGGATAGATTAAATCTCTACAAGACGACCGTTGAGCCAAAACAGCAAACGTCCATATAAGTTTGGGATAAGGCAAGAATAATTACCAATAATAAATAAATAATTTCTATACATAATATCCAACTAAAAATTCCCGTCACAGTAGCGACAGCCCATCTACACATCAGCATTCTGCCACATGTCTGTTTTCTCTTACTCAAAAGCAGAGTAGATTTTTCTATTTCATACAAATCCAGATTTATGTCTTCTGTACGTTATACCCCCTTGTACGATATATACCGACATCACCCTACATATATACAGTTATAGAGTAAAGAAGCAACATTACCTCTCCATCCCAGTTCCTGACAGTACATTGGATGGTTAAGTTGTCACCAGCAGTCACACTCTCTGGGGCTATCATCTCCACCACTTCTGCAACTATACCTACAGAAGCAAGATTTTCCTGCTAGAAAAAAACATATCTTGCATAACTAGCAGTTGTGACTGAATAACAAGACTGAAAACACAAATAGCAACACAAGAGCTGGAGGGAGGGGGGAACAATAAGCTTTGAATGACCAACAGGGAGAAGAGGAATAAATGAAGAGCTGCAAGTGACTGACTTAGGGGACCCTGTAATGTAGTCAGGAAATTGGAAGTAAATGAGTCCTTCAAATATTGCCACGAATCAGACACGCCTAAATGGAAGGAGCTTGATTCGTGGCATAGTCAGGTGAAATCAGAAGCCTCCAATTCTCATATACGATCACAGGGTCCTAAAAACTAAAGAATTATCAATAACTAGTTAGTAACATAAGAGGTTCCAGTATGAAGCCTTCTAATAGAACCCCAGGGAAGTCAATATACCCTGTGCTATAAACAATGGTAAGGAGAAAAAGATACAAGTAGATGTTAGTAAATGTCCATAACCAATATAATTATATCACAGAGGAATTTAACTTGTCTGCATTTGGCTCAATTGTGATTTTTACACCTCTGAATGAAATTAATGATAAGTGATGTTTGGCCTTTGTAACAGCTATGAACATTTACACTCAAACAAAAATGAAACAATCTATTGTACAGTTGAGCAAAGAGAAAGTGCAAGATAAAATTGGCTGTTATGGCAACATCTAGACCACCACTCAAAGTTCAGCCAAACATGTTCCACTCTACATATATATTGTATCTGGGTTCCCAGTGATTCATTCATAAAAAGATACGAAGGTTTACTACAAAAAACTGTGCCATATACAGCCAGATAATTTCTTACACTTTCTACTTACTCAACGGTAGCAGCATGGCCTTGACACTAAAGCAGGAACATTCACTAAACTACTAAACAGAGATGTACTAAAATAGTATTAGACTTATGTTTATCACCTTTGATAACAAACAGTTGCATCATCATCATCATCATCATCATCATTATCATCATTATCATCATCCATTAGTGATACAAAGTAAAGTTCAAACTCCAGAAAAGAAAAGCATAGGAACTTTTCAGTTTCTGTAGACCCTGGATATACAATGAATAAATACTTGTATCCACCAATTTAATATTTTACACTCAGTCCCTCACTGAAGACCACCAATATAATTATGTTTTCCCAGGCTTTTGTTATTCATTACCATACAGACTAATATGTGATTTACTGAGCCTGTGTTAGATGGGTATATGTACTAAATTTAATCATCATATATTGAGGGCCTACTGTATATATAAGGGATTTACTGAGCCTGTGTTAAATGGATACATGTGTTAAATTTAATCATCATATATTGAGGGCCTACTGTATACCTATGGTCTATATTTCCTTCAATTTTGTTCTCCCAAATACACACACCATAAATAATGCATTAGTCTACTGTCCTTTCTATAACAATAAAAATCAAACACTGCATAGGCCTACTGTCCTTTTCTTAACTATAAAAATCAAACACTGGATAGGCCTACTATTCTTTCCTTAACTATAAAAATAAAACAATGGATAGGCCTACTTTCCACAGCTACGTCGACGTCAGCAAGGAAGGTTCCAGCATCACTCCTGGCGGCACAACGATAACGCCCGGCATCAATGACTCCCACCACAGGTATGGTTAGTAACCCATCCTTGTCAACATCACCAGACAACACTTCCCTCACTGGTACCCACACACCACCTGTACAATATATCACAAAAATATTAACACTGTACACTCGCACACCACATGTATGATATATCACATAAATATTAACATCCCTCACTCACACACCACCTATATAAGATACTAATATAAAAAGTATTATTGGTAAAGTCGAACCAGCACAGCTGGATTGCTATGGGACCTACCCTTATTCTAGCTAGGGCCATACAAGCCTAATAGTGTGACTAGAAATGGTATTTTCGTGAAGAACATCAGAAGTAAAATTTAAATCTGGCGCTATGCTGATGCGTGAGCCACCTGGTGGTAGCATAGGGAACTACGGCGCCCGCCATTCTTGCCGACATTGGCTGGCTCAGCCACTCCTTTTGCAGAACTCACAGCAACAACATCTCCTCTACATGTTAGCTTTTGGTGTTCGTGGCTGGCCTGCTTTGCAGATGTTCTCTTTCCCTTTGGGGGTATGCTGCCTTTATGGCTTTTGTCCTGTTTTTGTGTTTTATTAACCTTTTCCCCACATGTCCCTTCTGATTGGTGGCCCTACCTTTGTTTTGCCATGAGCCCCGCTTGCCTAGGTGGGTTTATTTTACTGTGTGTTGTTTTTTATTGTTTGGTTGTGTTCATGTGGTGTTGATGGCAGTCCACGTGCCCAGTTCTAGCCTTCAGCTCCCCGTTTTCTCTGCCTACCATCGAACACCATTACCTTTCCTGTGTTTATAGTGTATTGTGTTTTGTTGTTGTCTGTTGGGTGTGTTTTCGGGCGGGGTCGAGACCCGGTGCCGCCCACCTGCCTCCACCTTGTGTTGTACATGTGGTGTCGCTTTGTTAACCTTTCTTCTCCTGCAGTCTACCCATGCCTTGTGTGCCCTGCCTAGCTGCGCCGTCAGGGTTGTTCCCGATGGTCACCTCCACTGTTCGCCACACGCCCCGTGCTTCTCATCAAGTGGTTTCGACCCCATGGCCTGTAGTGTGTGTCGCCCTTGGGTGGATTTGTGTCAGGCGGCCCGGCCAGATTCCTGCTCTAAGCTTCCCGCTATCACTTCCCTCCGCGCCTCGTGTATGAGGGCGAGGAAGGTGGCGCACAAGCATGACGGTTCCTCCTTTGTTTGGACTGACCCGGCTCTAGGTTCCGATCTAGGCCTGTCCTGTTTCCGTTACCCTTCTACCTGCCTCTCGGAGTCGCAGGGGGTTGAACCCCAACCTCTCCCAGAGCAGGAGTTTCCTTCCCTAGACAGCTCTGACTTTCCTTTTTGGGGGTTCCCTCCCCCGTCAGGGGAGAGTCAGGCTGTCTCGCTACCTCCTGTGGTTACCTTCCCGGTGCCCGGGCCTAGCCGGGATAAGGACTACCCTCCTTCCAGGGGATGCTCTCGTAGCCGCTCCCGTGGGAGGAAGAGTAGATCCAAGAAAAGGTCCCACTCTTCCAAGAGGACTCGCACGTAGCGCCGCTCACTTTCCTCATCTTCGTCTTCGTCCTCCTCCTCAGCGGACTCACCGTCGCCCATCTGTAAGTCCCGCAAGGGCAGGAGGGCGACGGGGAAGCCCTCTGTGAGGGAGGACCTCAGGCTCATTCTGCCATGATCCCATCCTTCCTCCCGTCCTTTCCGGCTCCGGCCCCTCAGGAACCTTACGTTTCCGAGGACGGCTCTCTTCCTCCTAACTCTGTCTCGTTGGACCCTCCTCCTATGGTGCCTGCAACCCCGGTGGGTTCTATTGGGGATGGTGCGGCTTTGTTAGAAGCTGCACAGTCCCTGAGTCCCGACTCGGCTGGGGGCAACAAAATGGAGGATCCGGCACCACTGTCTCCTCCCTCTCCTCCTCCGGCGGGCCCCTCCTACCTTCCCTTCTCCTGGGCCCCCCTTCCCCCATCCTGGACTCACTCTTTGGAAGACGGTAAACTCGTGGTCTCCCTACACAGCCCACTCAAACGTCTGGTCCCGCCGTGACGACATCGTGGTGAAGCCTCGCCCCCTGTCCGCCCCACTCCCGTCGTCGTCGGTGTCTACCGCCTCCACACTCGACGCTATCGGCTTCCTCCTGGCGAACTCGAGGGTGAACCCACAGCAAGCCTGGAAGATTGACCATTCGGGCAACTCCCGGCGGATTTCCTGTCCTCCGACACCTTCTTCCCAGAGGACAAGGGCGACAGTACTCTTGACATCCCGGCTCTCCTCCTGAGGTCCCAGGACCAGCAGAGGTCGAACGCAACCAGGAAGCCCACTCCTCCCTCCTTCCCAGTCCTCCTGCCTCTGACCCGGAAGTGCATCTGGAGGTCAGGCAAGGAACTTCTGATCCCCTACCAGCTACGGGAGCCCGACGTCAAGCTTCGCTCTGCCGAGACCTCCTGCGAGGCAGGAGCTGGCCCACAGGATCTCGACCACAGCTGGGGTTCCCCTTCTGCGAGACTGTTTGAGGAGACTGACCACGTCCTTCCACGAGTTCTCCAGGGATGAACTAGTGTGAGTACTATTCGTAATTGTGTTTGGTTTCTCACTCACTTGGTTACCTCCTCATTACAGTTCAGTTCCAGCTATCGGTTTCTAATCCCGTGTTTGCCTTTTCCTCTTTGTCTTCCACAGTGATGTGCTGATGTCGATGGCGACAGTGGCAGAGGGTACGGTGGCAATGGTGTCATACGATATGCAGGATGCGCGTCAGGCAGCGGTGAAATCGGCTCCAGACATGGCCCAGCGGGGAGTGGTGCGGGCTTCACCACTCTCTCTGGGCCTGTTCGACCAAGGAGCCACGGACGCCATCTTCAGCACCATTCCTACTGTCATCCAGCTACCCGCCCAGTCGACCCCGAAGTAAGTACCCGTCATTCTCATGTTCGTGAACTTACCCCGCTGTCATGCTCTGGTTTATTGTTCTTACCCCACCACTCCTAGTGGCTACGCCAGATACTAATTATTCTGTTTGTCCATAGGCCCCGCCTGTCGCAGCCCGCCAGGCCCCATTATGCCTCACCCAGACGACCGCCGTTTCCTGCCAGACAACAGAGGTCCGCGTGCTCACCACCTCCCCCACCGCAGAGGCACAATCAGCGCCCCCAGCAGCCCTTTCGGGTTAGGCAGCAGGGACACAAGCCTCACCAGAGGTTCAAGCCCACGGGATCCCAGCCCCCTCAGAAGGACCAGTCCTCCTGAGATGCCGGACCGGGGGTGCCTCCTGGGCTGGTTCGGCTACTGGCCAGCCCACGGGTGGGCGGCGAAGGTGGTTTGGCCCTAGATCTCAGTTCCGGTAAGGACCTTGGTGTTCGCTCTTAATCACCCATTGTTACACGATTATTACTTGTCTGTTATATCCCTGACATATGCTCCTAGCCCCTTTCCCGTCTCTTATGGGAAGATAAGGTATGTCAATCAGTCTCTTATGTGGTAATCTCTCATTCCAGCCACTGCGTCTGCCTCCCGTGTCCTCCAAGGTGTCACCCTCGGTTGTCCCACACGTGAGAGAGATGCTGGAGATGGGTGTCGTGGAGCCAGTGACAGGACAGGTCTTCTTGTCCCGTCTATTCACAGTGCCAAAAAAGGACCCAGGGGAAACGAGGTTGGTTATGTACCCGAGTGCACTAAACAAATTCTTGAAGCCCCTTTACTTTAAGATGGTGTCAGTGGCTCGGGTCCAATCAGTCCTCCGGAAGGGAGACTGGTTGGCGTCCCTGGATCTCCAGGACGCCTACTGGCATGTCCCTATCCACACCCGGTTCTGCCGCTTCCTGGCGTTCCAGGTGGGGACCGAGGCATTCCAGTTCACCAGGCTCCCGTTCGGCCTCTCGTTGGCCTCGCGAGTCTTCTCAAAGCTCATAAAGGTGGTAGGTGCCTGCTTGGCAGAAGAGGGCATCTCCACTCTCATGTACCTAGACGATTGGTTGATACATGCTCCCACCAGGGAGCAGGTAGCAAACGACATCGTGGTAGCGCAGAGGGTGCTGTGGGAAATGGGGTTCCTGATAAACCTCCCCAAGTCCTCCCTCACCCAAAAGCAAAAGCTTTTGGGCTAGGAATAGAGTGGAACTCAGAAAATGCCACCCTGTCGCTAGTCCCAGACAATGCCCTCCGGACCTTCCGTCACGTCCAGGGGGGCTTATTTCTCCCGTACTTTCTCTCGCTGCCAGTGGGAGTCGCTGTTTGGTTGCCTGAACTTCGCAGCTCCGGCAATCCTATTGGGCTGACTGAAACAACGGAGACTGATGCAGGAAGTCGACCAGTTCATCCCGGTAACACCAAGGGACTCAAACAGGCCAGTACCCCCCACACTACACCGGCTACTACGCCTCTGGCTATGCCCTGGTGCCCTCCGCCAGGTCGTACCATGGGTACCTCCACGTCCGGGGATTATGGTCGCCACGGACGCCTCGGACGTGGGCAGGGGCTACCAGTCCAGCTGGGGATGGACGGAGGAGATGAGGGCACTATACATCAATGCCCGGGAGTTGAAGGTAACAAGGGAGTGGCTCGACAGGCATCCCGACATAGCACAGACGGGCGTCTGCTTCGACATGGACAATGTCACAGCCGTGCAGTGTCTACAGCGTCAGGGCATGGCACGGTCAGACGTTCTCCTGGCCCTATCGGAACGGATCTTCAGCCTGGCCACCAAGAGGTCCATATACTTGTCAGCACGATACGTTCCGGGTCAGGAGAACGACTGGGTGGACGCCCTGTCAAGATTCAAGGGGACGTCAGTGGAGTGGCACCTATGCCCCCTAGTGTTCAAGTCACTCTCCCTTCGCTTGGGGACCCCAGACGTGGATCTGTTTGCTTCCCCGTCCACTGCCCAGCTCCCACAGTTCCTGTCCTACGCCCTCAGGATGCCAGCAGGTGGCCCGGACGCCTTCACGGAGGATTGGAACCACTGGGGGTACGTGTACCTCTTCCCACTTCCAGCCATCTCAGTCCTCCTGTGGGCGATCCACCAGCTACGGACCTTCAGGGGGACGATCCTCCTCGTGGCCCCCTACTGGCCGGCACAGCCATGGTTCAGGGAGCTCACTCAATAGTGCCCTCACCCTCTCCACCTGGGGTCGGCTTGCCTCTCCAGTGACCTGGCCGCACCGCTCCAAGCGTCACTTCGACTTCACGCTTGGAGTTTCTACGGGGAGCCCTCAGCAAGCGTTTCTCACAGAAAACAGTGGGCAAGATGCTGAGGGCCCACCCTCCGTCATCGGTGCGACAGTACGAATCTTGCTGGAGGAGATTCCAGAACTATCTACGCCGACAGAGTACCACCACCATCTCGGAAGATACGGTTTTGGATTTTCTTACTTGGCTAGCCGACTCCACTAACAGAGCCCCGGTGACAGTGCTGGCACACCAAGCGGCCCTAGCGGATCCCCTCCACATCAGCCTCGGGATTAGGGTACATGAGAGGCCGTAAGCCCTACTCAGGATGGGGATCCATGCAGAAACAGTACCTCACCGGGCTCCGACTCCGGCCTGGTCCCTCCACCGTGTCCTAGCCTACCTGACCTTTGAGGGGGTCATCTTAGAAGAAGGCCACTACCTCCAACGGGCTCTCTTACTGCTCGCCTTGGCTACAGGGCCTCCCAACTGGTGGCCCTGACCAGACACCCCGCCTTCACCTACGTCAAACCTAACTCCTCGGCCCTGACTGTGTCCCCTTCGCCCACCTTCCTGGCCAAGAACGAGCAGGCAGACGACTTAATCGGCCCCCTCAGGATTCCTTTGTTCCTCCAAAGGGGGGGGATTCCACTCACTATGCCCAGTCCATGCCTTCAGGAGGTACCTGGAATGCACGGGAGAGGCTTCACCGGACCACCTCTTCTACAACTCTAGGTCGGGGATCCCTCTCTCCTCCAGGTCCCTCGCTCGCTTGCTCTGCCAAGTGATTGACAATGCGGACCCCGGACACACCCCTAAAGCCCCCAGCATCTGGGGTATGGCTGCCTCCCTCGCCTTCTTCAGAACACACTCAGTGGAGAGGGTGCGGGACCTGGGTGGCTGGGCATTGACCTCCTCCTTCAGAACTAGGTATCTCTTCCATTTGGTCGCACACGCTCCATGCGTAGCCATGGGGACAGCACTGTTCCCTCAACCCTCCTCTCACTCTGCGAGAAGAGGGCGTTCGAGGAAAAAGAGAGGGGGGAGAGGTCGGGCTAGGCGCCCTAGGACACCCTAGATACCGTTATATATATTTTCTCTGTACATATTCCTTGTATATACAAATTGCAATTATGAGCTTATGTAGCACAATTATTTTCTGTAAATATGTTGTACAGTCGGCAAAAAAAGTTTCGTTACCATCCTTTTAACAGTGTGATGTAATGATGGTAGGCCTGACTGGTGAGTCAGGTGTGGCGCGAGCATGGAGGTAGTATAGGTGGAGTCGCCATGGCTTACTAATCCAGGGGAGTAAAGTGAAGCCGCCGAACTGTCATTTTCGGCGCCTTCAATATGGCGGACACCAAGATATGTTTCAGTAAAAGTGGACTTCTGACCTGACATACAAAGGTATGCGCCATCTTGAAGGCGCCAGAAATGACAGATTGGTGGCTTCACAAATCAGGTCCTACTGGCGCCTCCACCTATACTACCTCCATGGGCGCGAGTGTCATATATACCTCCGTCACCCTCCCGGACCCCTCAGTGTCTAATGGGCAGGCAAGTAGGAATGACGTACTTTTACCCAGTGCTTCTTTTTCTGGGTATTTCAAGGTTATTCTTGTTCTAAAATACTCAAACGTATTTCTTTATGTTTAATGATGAATAGTTAAATAGTAATAGTTCTTGAACACTCAAAATTTAATTTAAAATCAGTTAAACCTTTGATATAAAAAGAAAGAGAATGCCTTCTGTTAAGTTGTCATTGCCGCGGCCTGCGAGGCGCAGCTGCTCAGACGGCGGAGTACCAACCCTGCCGCGCTTATTGATGTTAAAATTAACGTAGGGGTGGTAACGAAACTTTTTTTGCCGACTGTACATACCTTCCTGCAAATAACATATATATATATATTATGGTGTAATTATCGGGGTATTTATTAAACCATTGTTAATTTACTCGGCTCTATCTTGCTACCACCTTCCTGGTCCACAATTAAAACTCCCGAGTCTACCATTTACTTCCCATCTATACATCTGGTTCCTTTATTGGGCTTCTCCCACAACATCTCGGCCTCCCTGGCTGAACTCTTCATTGAGTATGGAGGGGCTCCCCTGGTCCTCCCACCGTCTGCATTGCATACATAGCAATCCAACTGTACTGGTTCCACTTTACCAATAACAGTGCATTTGTCGCGGCTTTAGCCGCTTAAATTGTATTTATTGGTTGTGGAACCAGCACAGCTTTTATGTTCCCTCCCGCCTCCTGATGCGGACCCCCTCCATACACTCTTATTTCCCATGGGAGTGGTCGAGCCAGCCAGTGTCGGCAGGGATGGCGGGCGCCGTAATTCCTTATGCTACCACCAGGTGGCTCACGCATCAGCACAGCGCCAGATTTAAATTTTATTTCTGATGTTCTTCAGGAAAATACTCTTTCTAGCCACACTATTAGGCTCGTATGGCCCAAGCTAAAATATTAACACCCGACACTCACACACACATGTATGATATATCATACAAATATCAACATCCCTCACTGGTACACACACACCAACTGTATATATATCACATAAACATTAACACCCTACACTCACACACCACCACCTGTACAATCTATCTATCTATCTATAGCTCTGACACCTCGTTCCTTCTGGGAACTCCCCCCAAGGGACTGGTCACGGCAGAAGTGTCTCCGGTTTTCCCTGTTCCAACACTCTGCCCCTCACGTTTCTATCCCTTACATACTCTTCCACTCTGTTATAACACTCCTTCCTTACTTGGTCAAACACTACTCTCTTACATACTCTTCCACTCTGTTCTGCCATCTAAAAGGGGGTCTGCCTCTCCCACCAAGTCCCACAACTTCACTTCAACCACCAAGTCAACAGTCACCACACTTCACCATAAACAACACACCTATACCACACACACACCCAAAATACTTGGCATAACATACAATAAATCTATGACATTCAAACAACATATCACGGCCATTAAAAACAAATGCATGCAAAGATCACTTGCCAGCACAACATTTGGACACAACAAAGAAACCACAACCACAGTGTACAAACAATATATCTGATCAGTGATGGATTATGCAAGTCCTGCCTGGGCCTCAAACCTCACTGAGACTCATTTCAACACCCTTCAGATCATACAGAATAGAGCCCTAAATATAATCACATGCTGCACAGCTACCACACCTACAGACCACCTACACCATGAAACCAAAGTTCTCAAAATCAAAGATCACCTTGACATGAGAGGCACACAAACACTTGCTGCAGCCTCCACAAACCCACACCATCCACTACACTACATGACACAACACCCACACATGCCAAGGAACATCAAACAACACCCAGTACATGATACCATACACAAATACTATCATCTCTTACACCCTGCCCACCCCAAACCAATCTCCAGAAACACATCCATACTCAAATCACTCATCAATCCATCCAAACACTCAAAAACAACACACAGCTGCATGAACAACCTCCTGACATCCACCCATCTGAATCCTCCCTTCCCCGTGAGGACAGAGTCCACCTGGCCAGGCTGCGGTGTGGCCACCACCCAGCCCTTCTGACATATCAGAAGAAGCTGGATGGAGACATTGTAGATACCTGTCCAGGATGCAACACAGCACCCCATTCTATTTAACACATTATAGAAGACTGCAATGCACACAACCACACTCACCAACAACACATTATATACTCTCTGAGGGCACTGCCACTGTGGGAAAGCCAGGTTCAGGCCATGGCCTTGAGTTCCTCAGCAGAGGAGCTTGGGGCTGCTCGGCCAGACAGCTTGCGGAACTTCAACAACAACAACAACTTCACTTCCTTACAGCTTCTTTACAAACTCCACACCTTGCATTCTCTCTACATGTTCAAACCACCTCAATGTATTACGCTTCACTCTCTCAACCACTCCACATTCAATACCAATTGCCTTCTCACTCATACCACATCTCTCATACACACTCTCATTACTTTCTCCATCCCACTTAGTAAGTTCACATGCTCCTCTCAATAACTCATTTCCACTGCACCTATTCTAGACTGATGAGCCCTACTCCATGTCCATGTCTCTGATGCATATGTCAGTGTTGGCAGAATTATACTATTTCTTAGTCCCCTTTTCACTTCCATACTCACACTTCTACCCTTCATAATCCTCCCCAGTGATCCTATGACCTGTCTACCCCTCACTGCTCTCTTCCTAATTTCTCCTTCCATACTTCCATGTTTACACAGAACTGCACCCAGGTACTTAAACTCCTTCACTTCTGCCAATGGGGGCTGACTTTATTCTCTGTGAATATTAGTCATCCTCCATAGGGCTAGAATAAAGATTGTCGTAGGATCTTGTCACTTTCTAGTGGACTTGACGAGGTCTGCCCACATGGATTAAAAATCCACGTGAGGTGCACTGCAACCGGAGGCTCTTTTTTTTTTTTTTTTTTTTTTTTTTTTTTTTACTGTTGTGTGGACCACCAGTACACGGGGGGTGAATTCCTTTTGCATGCAGCAGTGTAAACTCCCTACCCCTTTATGGTCCCTTCAAGGCTGGTCTCATGGAAGGTGCAGCCCAACTTGTAGCTCTTGTAGTAACGTGGACTTGGGCCCACAGCACTGGCTGTGGGATCAAAGACCATCCCACCAATGAGGCCCCCAGACTCCCTGGTCCAGTAAGCTCTGGTCCCATTTCCTTGGGATGTGCTTCGGTAGCCCAGGCATATAGGGCCAGCCCCTCCTTTATTTTAATTTGTTTTTTAACTGCGACCAGAGTGTACCAGGGGTCTGTGGGGCAGGAGGCCATTCTGCCCTGGGAGAACATCAACAACAACTCCTTCACTTCCTCCATCCTCTCACCCCCTAGAGTTATCTCACATTTAGTCCTAATTGGTATTCCCACTCTCTAAGGTGTGGTAAAGTCAATTACTTCTTTCTGCCCTCTCAAATGCCATCACATTACTTTTACCCACATTCACCTTCAGTTTCCTTCGTTTACACACGGACTGAAACTCATTCACCACCCTCTGTAACTCCCTTTCACTCTCAGCCATCAACACAGTGTCATCTGCAAATAAGCTTGCCACCAAGGACCAATTTACTACATTCAGCCTCAACTTCACCCCAGGCCATCCACTTTGGCCTTCATCTCTCTCATACAACCATCCATATATACATTGAACAACCATGGTGACATAACACATCCCTGTCTCAGCCCTACACTAATATTAAAACTCTCACTTAGATCACCCTCTACCCGTACACATGCTTTTGCCTCTGCATAAAAGGCCTCAATGCCTTTCAGCAAAGGCCCCCCAACACCATAAATCCTCAACACTTCTGTGATAGCTCTCCTATCAACCCTATCATATGCTTTCTCCAAGTTCATGAAGGCAGCATACAACTTTCTACCCTTCCCAATATATTTCTCCACTGTTGATTTTAATGCAATTTTTTGGTCCACACATCCTCTACCCTTTCTGAACCCTCCCTGCTCCTCACTAACTTTATTCCCTGTTACTTCAACCAGTCTCTCAGTAAGAACCTTCCCATACACCTTCCCCGGTACACTAAGAAGGCTTATTCCCCTATAGCTACCACACTCATCCTTACTCCCCTTTCCCTTATACACAGGCACAATTATGGCTCTCCTCCAATCCTCTGGCACCTCTCCCTGCCTCCAAGCCCATGTGCATATAAGCAACATCCACTCCACCACTACCTCCCCCCCACACTTTAACATTTCAGCAGTTATCCCATCCATCCCCGGTGCCTTTCCCATCTTCAACTTTCCAATTGCTTTCCTAACCTCTTCCCTTCCTAATTCTCCCTGTACACCCTGTTGTCTACCACCTGCCTCCATCCCCATGTATGTCACCACTGCCTCACCTCCCATCCTCTCATTCATCAGACCATCAAAATGCCTCTTCCACACTTCTTTCACTTCCTCACTTCCACTCACAGTAACTTCATTCTCATGCTACTAGACTTTCCTTCTCCTATTCCTCTTTCAACCTCCTTCCAGAATAATACAATACATCACATATATATCAACACCCTACAGTCACACACCAACTGTATAATATATCAAATTAATATTAAAGTTAAAGTTGCAGGGTTTCAGTTCTGGCACTATCTCTGATGAGATATCTCCCGAACGTCAGCCAGGCAAGCCCAACTCCCCACCATGGTGCCCAGCCATGGCAGTAACCCCCCAGTAAACAGTTTTAAACTCTCGGACCTGGGCGAGGCTCGATCTGCCGACCTCACGGATGCGAGGCCAACGCGTTACAACTGTACTAGCCACTGTACTAGTGTTAATGAATATTAACACCTCTCACTGTATTTTACCTGAATGAGAAAATTCCTGATATTCAGAGGCTCATTAGTACTTCAATTAACTGAGCACAATAGCTCATACTAATGATAAATTTGAACTACTGTAATGTCAGACATTTCACAATAAAAAAAAATCATGTTTTCCAAGGGTTAAGGGAGAAGGGAGTCATGACATGTTGTGGGTGAATTGGATGCTACTAAATTTTCCAATTTATGCCAGAAAATTAATCAATACAAGGAGGGGATCTGTTGTATATATAATCTGGCTTGAAGGAATTGGTAACCTTTCTATATAGTCACTGACAATATCATGCACTTTTTAATGGGATATTATCTTGATGGTAAATAGGGGTGCTACTGATTCCTATAAAGTATGCCACAAGATTGATTGATATTAGGCGCCGCAACAGTGAGGTCATATAGTGCCAGGAGAAGGTGATAGAGCGGTGAGACAGCAAGCAGGAAGGAAACAGAGAGAAAAGAGGGACAGTTGAAGAAAGCAATACTCCTCTACATGGTGCCACAAGATAGATCCCATATTAGTACATTATCACACCAGGTATGTGTTTCCTGACAGAGTTTGGAGGAATAATATTCCCTATAACTGACCAACAAGAGATTCTCCCCTTAAGGGGGTAATACACTTTTGGTACATTGGAGTCTTGATTCCTCCAAAGTATGCCAGGAAACAGGACCAGATGAACAAAAATAATGGTGTCCTGTTGCCTGGAAAAGTCTGGAGGAATGATAAGCCCTCTAAATGACCAACAAGAGATGTGGTTAGATACTTACCCAGTTCCTTTTCCCAGTGGACAACAGGGGGAGGGTGACCAGAGGTGAGGCAGGAGATATTCAGACTCTCTCCTTCCTGGAATTGCATCTCAGAGGGAAGGGGTACACGTAGGGAAGGGGCCACTGGGAGAGAAAGGTGGTTGAATTGAAGTACCATTATCATTACACCTTCTTCCCATATAAAATAACATAACACATGTAACATTTGCAAACAGTTTTCCTCACAATGGTATCCCTACATTCAGTATCAAACTCATTGGATTCCCTGCACCGATATGGTTTTTTATTGTGTTTACCAGTAGGTTGTTTTATTTCTCTTCAAAATAAATAACTTCCATCATATATTAATAAAAATAAAAAATTATTTTCAAAATAATTAATTTCATCATTAATTAATATATACAATCATAATTTTATAATCAATATTATCAAAAACCATCTAACACACACAGACAAGACAAGTACTGTATCATGATATAAATACTGTACTGTATAATGTGTTCCTGGAAACCATGTTTTAAAAATAGTTTATTTATTTATTACAGACTAAATTGGTTCTGGGTATTATTCACCTGTGGAATTGAAATATCTCAGTGACTGTGGGAACTCTTTGAAAACCTACACAGATGTATTTGGTTCTGACACCTGGGGACAGCTAGCCTCACACTTGTGATATAAAACCCCATTTTTACAATAAACAAGTCATGCCTATTTCAGTACAGTACATTAAACACAACAACAGAACTAACCATACATCTCCACGGTTATCTCAGCAGTACCAAAGGGCGTCACACAGCGGTAGGTGCCTGCCTCCCTCGCCCCAGACCTGGGTATGGTCAGCTCATGAACAGTTGTATTATATTCTCCGCGGTACATCAGAGACTCGTACCAACTCGGCTCCAGTGGATGACCCTCAAAGTACCAGCTCACATTCCTTGCATCCTGACCACAAGAGAAAAATCAATTATGGTGCTTCCTTACTTTTCTACCATGTTATAACTTAGAATGGGTTGGCTGCCCTCCTATGAGTGATCTGGTTAAGGGGAGATTCTCCTTTTGGTAAATTGGAGGGCTACTGATTCCTCATAACTATACCAGAAAACAGACGGCCTTAATTAATGTTACTAACTGGGGATCTGTTTCGTGGCATAGTTTGGAGGTACTGTATCATAGAGACCTTCAAATTCACCAACAAAAGAATCTTCCCTTAATGTAATGTAGTCAAGTCTTGGGCCCCAACAGTGTAGCATTTATTGATTAAAAGTTTAATACAGTATAGAATAGGGATATTACTGTACATGTTTATTTCCTTTTCTTTACCAAGCAAAGATGTACCAGTGTCTGGGGGTATTGCAATTTTGAAAGGATTTGCATGATTTTATAATAACAATTGTGACTAGGCTGCTTCTCAGTCTTGAACTCATATCAATCAAGAAATAACTAACTTGTACACAATGACTATATAAAAAGATTACAGAATATTTGTGTGTAAAAACAGCCCCGCTGAATTAAGTAACCAACTTTCCATATCACTACACATAAAGAAATCATCTGGTCAATGAAAATAACAATAACATTACATACATATATAACCAATGTTATGATGATAGGAATGACATACAGTACCTGTGAATTCTTAACATACTGTGTGGTACATTGTAGTGTCAACGCCTCATTCTCAAAGAAGAAGTTCGCACCTGTTACGCCCAGCATTCTGGCAGGACGACCTTCACATTAAAAGAAAAAAAAGGGTAAAGTTTGTACAAATTCTCTTTTTGTGTGTGTGTGTGTTAACCCTGTTATTTTATATTCAGTGACTCTATTGGCTTCTGAAATATCAGTATTTAAATTTTCTATACTGTATATAGAATGACCTTGATATAAGGTGAATTAATTTATCACATATATCCTTTTAACACAGACTTATTATATCACTTAGTCTGTATGGTAATGAATAACAGAAGTCTGGAAAAACACACACACGTGCTATCCTTTTAAAACAGATACAGTATATCACTTAGTCTGTATGGAAATGAATAACAAAAACCTGGGAAACATTTGGTGATAATCAATGAAAAACTGAGTGTAAAATGAAGTGTTGGATACAAGTATTTATTCATCATTGTATTACCAGGGTCTATAGTTCATAAGTTGCTAAACAATAATCACTTGCTCATTACAAATATGATCCCTTTAAGGACCCTGTGATCATGTATGAGATTTGAAGCTTTCTGATTCCTCCTGACTATGCCACGAAATGAGCTCCTTCCATATACCATACAGTAGGTGTGTGTGTTTAGTGGCAATATTGGAAGGACTCATTCACCTCCAATTTTCTGACTATTTCACAGTGTCCCATTAATACTATACCTTCAATATTGATGAGGATGTCCCTAGATGCCCCGGGAATGTAGCACACATAATGTCCATTGTCGGAAAAGGACATAGACTCAATGTAAACAGTGGAGGTCATAATATTGGGGGTCTGGTTATCGTTGTGTCTCTGGCGTTGTGGATATGACGGACCAAACTGTAACTCAGCACCATCCTTTAGCCATACCACCTGTCATGTGACAAACATGTAACATATAGTATAGTATGGTACTGCACAACTATCTGTGACAAACATGTAACAAAAAGTACTGAACAACCATCTGTGACAAACATGTAACACAAAGTACTGTACAACCATCTGTGACAAACATGTAACACAAAGTACTGTACAACCATCTGTGACAAACATGTAACACAAAGTACTGTACAACCATCTGTGACAAACATGTAACACAAAGTACTGTACAACCATCTGTGACAAACATGTAACACAAAGGGTCATCCGTTGGTATGCAAGAACATTCGTGGTGTCTACGATGGCGTGGTGCCGATACAATAACTCCTTAAAACACTACAGAGCCACATGGTACTGGCAACACTTACACCATCGTCAATACCACAGATGGTCTTGCATACAGCACAAAGTAGGGTTGTACTTTACATACCATAATAATTTAACACCAAATAATATCTTACCATAAAAATTACAAACTAATAAGGACCATACCATAATAATTACAAACCAAATATCTTAATAATTACAAACCAAATAATATCATAGCATAATCATTACAAACCAAGAAGTACCATTCCATAATCATTACAAACCAAATAATATCATTGCATAATAATTACAAACCAAAACGTACCATTCCATAATAATTACAAACCCAAAAATATCATACCCTAATATTAAACCAAATATCATAGCATAATACAGAAATTACAAACCAAACCACAGGAGCTAATCTTGCTCATTCACCCAATATATAATTATAATTACAAGAAATTCAAAACTGCTTATATACATATATAAAAAAAGGAGAGGTACTAATTTAGAGGACTTATGTAACACCGAAAGAACTATCATTACAACTAAAGGATAAACTTGATCAGGGGGAGGCGGTGGCAGAGTGGATAAAGTGACGGACTGCGAATGGCAAGGGCCCTGGTTCGAGTCCACGAGAAAACGTCTGGGATTTTTCCGAGGTGATCTGATGGGTCCAGCTGTTCGTCAACTACCTTGGCTACGCAGACACGTCAAGAAAATACCCCCTACATCGTCGTCAACTCACAATATAGAAGATGCCAGACCATATTCCAAGATGCTGTGAGTGACAGTGTAGCTGCTCTCTCCTGATAGTGACGTGTATAAATAAGGTGTCGTCATCTAGTGGGGCAGAAGAGAAGCTATGGTACCAACATCACCACGAAGCTCCACTGTCTCATCTGGTGCGACACCCAATAATCTCGGGGCCTTGCAAGAGTCACAGGCTACTAACAGCCTACAGTCCCGGGGTTGAGGTATAGAGAGAGGAAAAAAAAAAAGAAAAAAAAAAAAAATCTGTTTGGACCCAAAAGCCTTATCCCAAATTAAAGTGCAGGGGTATAAATAATTGCTATAAAATTATAATAATTGCATGCACTACGCTATTAATTGCACTAATAACAATGATTTTATGCACCATTTCTAACCATGATTTGGGTGGGAAGGAGTTATATTGAAGCATAACCATTACCACCATTGGAAATTATAGTGCAGTACAGTGAACACTCATTGAACACTGGTAATATGGGTGTGTAATGTATGTAGTGTGTGTAATGAAAATGTGTGCGTAATGAAAATGTGTACAGAAAACCCTCATTGTACAGTACACTAGTAATATGGGTGTGTAATGTATGTAGTGTGTGTAATGAAAATGTGTACAGAAAACCCTCATTGTACAGTACACTGGTATTATGGGTGTGTAATGTAGTGTAAAATAAGTGTTTACAGTACATACGTCAATGAGGCGTCTATTTCCATACCGAGATAAGTGACACAACTTAAGTTTTGAGGGCCCAGTGGGGCTGACTTTATTCTCTGTGAATATTAGTTATCCCCCACAGGGCTAGAATAAAGACTGTTGTAGGATCTGGTCACTTTCCAGTGGATTTGACGAGATCTGCCCACATGGATTAAAAATCCAAGTGAGGTGTACTGCAACCGGAGGCCTTTTTTTTTTTTTTTTTTTTTTTCCCACTGCTGTGTGGACCACCAGCACACGGGGGTGCATTTCCCTTTGCATGCAGCAGTGTAAACTCCCTCCCCCTTATGGTCCCTTCAGGGCTGGTCTCATGGAAGGTACGGCCCCACTTGTAGCTCTTGTGGTAACGTGGACTTGGGCCCACAGCACTGGCTGTGGGATCGAAGCCTTCCCCCCAATCTCCCTGGCGGTCGGAGGCCCCCAGACTCCCTGGTCCAGTAAGCTCTGGTCCCATTTCCCTGGGATGTGCTTCGGTAGCCCAGGCATATAGGGCCAGCCCCTCCTTTATTTTAATTTGTTTTTTCACTGCGACCAGACTGTACCAGGGGTCTGTGGGGCAGGAGGCCATTCTGCCCCGGGAGAACATCAACAACAGCAACAACTTAAGTTTTGAGAAAAATGGGTTTAAAGTTTAACATCTGTGCACAAAAAGTTATAGTCTCTATATTTATAATTCATTTTAAGCCTTATTAGAAACTCCAAAAGGGGATATGAACTTCACCACGTAAATTGTCAATGTTTACTAGGAGGGAAGACAGTGCTAACTCAATTTTGCCAGAGGTGGAGTTTATCCCGTTATGAAAATAAATGCCTCATATATTCATTCACACACTCTATTTCACATATATAATCCCAATGTAAAATGAGAGTTTACTCTAGCCTATATATTATAATACAGTACAGTACTGTCTACCCTTTTGGAAGATTATAGTATTTTGGTGTGTAAATTTAAGCTCTCTAAATCAATAATAATAAAGTTTGCCTTGGTGCAAGTTGAAAATTCAACACTTGAATTGTACAGTTGCGGTCAAATATAATCATCCATATAGGGGTAACTCACGTAAGAGTTTGACAGCTTCTCTTTGTTCCTTAGATGATAAACTTTCCAATAAATAGATTAACTACCAACTTTTAATTTAATACAAGCAGCTACGCACTACTTAAAACAATAACATCATATTATGTGAACGTGAAAACATTAGACAGTAAATTGTTTGAGATACCCATATGTGGATGATTATTATTGACCGCGACTGTACGTGCAAACATCACAAATGCAACTCCTTCCTCCTACACAAATAATTAACACAGTATTTAACGGCATTAAAAATGTACATGACGTACCTTCATTGATAGAATTTACACAAGACCTTTCTTAATTCCTGCATAAAACTACACAAGATCATCCAACATTAAGAGAATGTCCAAGGGAGAGAGAGATGAAACACTCACCTCTGAATTAGAGCCCAACACAACACAAGTGAGAGACAGAGAAAAAGAGATACAACACTCACCTCTGAATCCGAGCCAGACACAACACAAGTGAGAGACAGAGAAAGAGAGATACAACACTCGCCTCTGATCTGCCCAGGGGGGCTGACTTTATACTCTGTGAATATTAGTCATCCTCCACAGGGCTAGAATAGAGATTGTTGTAAGACCTGGTCACTTTCTAGTGGATTTGACGAGATCTGCCCACATGGATTAAAAATCCACGTGAGGTGTACTGCAACCAGAGGCCCTTTTTTTTTTTCACTGCTGTGTGGACAGCCAGCACACAGGGGGTGCATTTCCCTTTGCATGCATCAGTCTAAACTCCCTCCCCCTTTATGGTCCCTTCAAGGCTGGTCTCATGGAAGGTGCGGCCCCACTTGTAGCTCTTGTGGTAACGTGGACTTGGGCCCACAGCACTGGCTGTGGGATCAAAGACCATCCCACCAATGAGGCCCCCAGACTCTCTGGTCCAGTAAGCTCTGGTCCCATTTCCCTGGGATGTGCTTCGGTAGCCCAGGCATATAGGGCCAGCCCCTCCTTTATTTCAATTTGTTTTTTCACTGTGACCAGAGTGTTCCAGGGGTCTGTGGGGCAGGAGGCCATTCTGCCCCGGAAAACATCAACAACAACAACTCACCTCTGAATCTGAGCCCGACACTCACATCATTCCTCCATCTGTTGTACTCTAACTCTCTCACACACTCACATCATTCCTCCATCTAATTTTACTCTCTCTCACACTCACATCATTCCTCCATCTATTTTAACTCTCTCTCACACTTACATCATTCCTCCATCTATCACTCTCTCTCACACTCACATCATTCCTCCATCTACTACTCTCTCTCACACTCACAACACACAAGACAGAGAAAGAGAGATACAACACTCACCTCTGAATCTGAGCCCGACACAACACAAGTGAGGGAGAGAGATTGTCCATATTCTACTGCATCACGGGGAGGCTCAGCTGTCAGTGACTCCACTCGGGGAACTGTAACAAACTTTATATTATAAACATACTCTATTCCAAATACATTCTCAAATAAATCACAGCAATCTATTATTATGCATGCATACTCTATTGCAAATATATTTTCAAATAAATCATAGCAATTCATTATTACGCATGCACACTCTATTGCAAATATATTCTCAAATAAATCATAGCAATTCATTATTATGCATGCTTACTCTTGCATTCCTTAAGGACCCCTGTGATGTACTGTACAGTAGTCAGAAAATTAGAGGTATGTATACGAGTCTTTCAAATATTGCCACGAAACACACACATCTACATGTATATGGAAGGAGCTTGTTTTGTGGCATTGTCAGGAGGAATCAGAAGCCTCCAATTTTCATACACAATCACAGGGTCCTTAAATGATATGGCTAACCTACATCCTCAAAGGGTGTAAATATCTTACCACAACATAATAATTACCACATCATAATATCACACTACAACATAATAATTATTTTCCCACAATATAATATCGTTATATATAACATGGTCCCAAAGCCTCACCTCTCACATAAACCTGCAGTGTTTGCTCCTGAGGTGGGTCAGTATGGATACGGCAGGTGAAGGTTGTATTCCTCCTTAGTGACGTCACAGAGAGACTAGCTATTCTCTGGTGTATTTCATTGGTGGCAGAACCCGTCCATCTGCCACCTTCCCTGCCATAGGTTCTGCCATCTTCCCTGCCATAGGTTCTGCCATCTTCCCTGCCATAGGTTCTGCCACCTTCCCTGCCAATGGTTCGGACAGTCTGGGTGTAGAGGCGGTCCCTGGGAGATATCTCAGACCCGTCCTTCAACCAAGTTACCTGATAATGAAGCACAAAGTGTTAATTATTGCATCACAGTTAATTCCCTGGTAAATATACTTCCTACTACACTACAGTACACCAGCTGTACTTTACTGCGCTTATCAATTGGTTACTATTGTTGTTTTAACTCCAAACTGTCTCATCAACCTAAAAGCCAACACAAAACTGGCAACTGTACCAATTTATCTGGTGTGCTAATGTGAGTATTAATTAAGGGACCCTGTGATGTAGTCAGAAAGAAAATTGGAGGTAAGTGAGTATTTCAAATATTGCCATGAAACACCACCTACAGGGAAGGAGTGTGTTTCATAGCATAGCAGGGTCCTAATGGGGAGATTCTCTTGATGGTGAATTGGAAGGTTACTGATTCCTCCAAATTTTGCCAGGAATCAACAGATATCCTATTAGTACCATTGAGGGTGACTGTTTC
Source organism: Petrolisthes cinctipes (assembly GCA_033782935.1). NCBI lineage: Eukaryota > Metazoa > Arthropoda > Malacostraca > Decapoda > Porcellanidae > Petrolisthes > Petrolisthes cinctipes. The sequence goes on from JAWQEG010000032.1 coordinate 217,610, forward strand.
CTGGCATAGTTTGGAGGAATCAGTAACCTTCCAATTCACCATCAAGGGAATCTCCCCTTAAGGACACTCTATTGTTAGGGATCATGTATGGGAATTGGAGGCTTCTGATTGCCCCTGACTATGCTACGAAACACGCTCTTTCCATGTAGGCAGTGTTTCATGGTAATATTTGAAGGACTCATTTACCTCCAATTTTTTTACTACATCACAGGGTCCCTTAACACACACACACACACATACTGTCCACACACAACTTTTCATTAACACACACACACACATACACACAACTTTTCTTCAACACACACACACACACACAACTTCTACTAACTACATCACAGGGTCTCTTAACACATATACACACACATACACACACAACTTTTTGTTAACACACATACACAACTTTTACTGACTACATCACAGGGTCCTTTAACAAACACACACAACTTTTCGTACACACACAACACACAGACACACCTTTTCATTCGTTAACACACACACACCTTTTCATTCGTTAACACACACACACCTTTTCATTCATTAACACACACACACACACACACATCACAGGGTCCCTTAATGCATACCTTTTCCTTAACACACACACACACACACACATACACATTACCCTGACAGGCCACGAGGGAGTGATGGTACAGGAGAGTGTTGCCGTCTCCCCGAAGTTAATGTACGGGGGGCCATTCATCTCACGGATCACCTGCCGTTCTGAAGGGGCACCCGGTTCTGTCAAGGCACCAGGAAAAATAAAAAAATAATATTAATAAAGTGTTACAACTTTTGGTAAATCTTTTTGGTAAATTGGAGTGCTTCAGATTCCTCCAAACTATGCCACGAAACACATCCCCTATTAGTAACATTCAAGTCATCTGTTTCCTGGCATAGCTTGGAGGAATCAGAAAACTTCCAATTTACCATCAAGAGAAAAAATAAATATAAAATACTTAATGAAGTTCTGTTCCAACTGGTAAAACCTGTAAAAAATATTAAATAATATCAATAAAAAAATACTCTCTGAATTAGTGTTAAAACTGGTAAAACCTTTAAAAAAATAATAAACTAAAATCAATAAAAAAATTCTTCCTGAATTAGTGTAGAAACTGGTAAATCCGTTAAAAAAATAATAACTGAATAAAAATGACCTATAACTCATTTTCATTTTCAACTATTCTCTTCAACAGGAATTTTAATGAATGAATAATTATAATGTAATACCGTACATGAACCGTAATTTGTGGATTTTTCCTGAAGTGCATTATTTTTCACTGTGTATTGTTATTTCAAATTTAATTAGCACTTAAGTTGTGTACAGTTGTGTGTGTGTGTGTGTGTATGTGTGTATGTGTGTGTGTGTGTGTGTGTTCTTACCATGCTATCAGGGCACTAATCAAGAGTTGTGTGTGTGTGTGTGTGTGTGTGTGTGTGTGTGTGTGTGTGTGTGTGTGTGTGTGTGTTCTTACCATGCTATCAGGGCATTAATCAAGAGTTGTGTGTATGTGTTGTGTGTGTGTGTTCTTACCTAGGACGGTGACGAGAACCTGTGGGTCTGGTTTTTGTCCTTGTCTCCAGCACATAAAGATCCCTGATTCAAGTGTCCGCATATTAGTCAATGTCAGTTTCAACTTTATAATTCCCTCCTCCACCTTAAAGAAAAAAAATAAATTAATCAATAAAAAATAAAGAAAAAGGAACAATTATTATTTATCCTCTTGAAACAGACTGCATAAATAGGATGGCCAAATTATCATGCAAGAAATTTTTATTACAGTATTGTATAATTACGAACAGTAGATTAGGCCTGTAATGTATTTTGATCATATTTTAATAGTGGTTGATTGATTGATATAGGCGTCACAACAGCGAGGTCATACAGCGCCAGAAGAAGGTGATAGCTCGAGGTGAGACAGCAGGTATGAAGGAAATAGAAAGAAAAGAGGGACAGTTGATAGTGAAGGAAGGAAATTGGTTATACAGTAGAATCCTAAGCAAGAAATACATTTTTAGTGAAGGAAGGAAATTGGTCATAGAATCGTAGGCAAGAAAGAACATTATTATTATTATTATTATTATTATTATTATTATTATTATTATTATTATTATTATTATTATTATTATTATTATTTTTTTTTTTTTTTTTTTTTTTTTTTCTGTGGTGTTGAGGATGCATGGTGTGGTACCGGCACGATGGGTATTGTGGTTAAGCTTACCTGTGTGTCCAGTGAAAACCTTGGCTCCCCCACGGCCAGGCGGCGCCCTGAGCTGATCACCTGAGGCTTTTTGGTTCCCATCCTGATGTACACCCACCGATACTGTCAGGGTTTACACATAATGCATTACTCTATACTGTCAGGGTTTACACATAATGCATTACTCTATACTGTCAGGGTTTACACATAATGCATTACTCTATACTGTCAGGGTTTACACATAATGCATTACTCTATATACTGTAAGGGTTTACACATAATGCATTACTCTATACTGTAAGGGTTTACACATAATGCATTACTCTATACTGTCAGGGTTTACACATAATGCATTACTCTATATACTGTAAGGGTTTACACATAATGCATTACTCTATACTGTTAGGGTTTACACATAATGCATTACTCTATATACTGTTAGGGTTTACACATAATGCATTACTCTATATACTGTTAGGGCTTACACATAATGCATTACTATATACTGTTAGGGCTTACACATAATGCATTACTCTATACTGTTAGGGCTTACACATAATGCATTACTCTATACTGTAAGGGTTTACACATAATAATATAGTGTATTACTCTATATACTGTATTGTCAGGGTTTACACATAATTTCCTTATATACTGTCAAGGTTTACACACAATGCATTATCCTATAATTATACAGTCAGAATTTACATACAATAATATAGTGCACTAGCGGAGGTACCCGGCGTTACCCGGGAAAGTTGCCTATATGAATAAGGACTAAGGAGACATTTTATAGTTTAGCGAGCAACTTTATTAAATTATTATCTTAGTGAGAGGTCTTTCATTGATATACAGTCAGGACCATTATAACAGTTAGACATTTGCTTTTATTAAAACTTTTTACTGAGACCTGTCATGATCATGTCATGGTATCATGCATATGGGTGTCATGTCCAGGCTATTCAACCATGATATCAGTCATGGGCCAGGCCTTGGCTTAAAAAAGTTGATGCCATTTAAAAAAAATATTTGCTTCATATAAGGGCCTGAGAATATTTACTCTTCCGATTTGAGTTTGAGGCACTAACTATAAGGCCAACAAACGTCATAAAACACCCTCGCTGGTACCTTAACAGCTGCAGTATTTGGGAATAACCCTCACTTCCCTCCCTCTGTGGCTGGGTACCAGTTCGGAAGTCGTTACGTACGTGTGTGTGTGTGTGTGTGTGTGTGTGTGTGTGTGTGTGTGTGTGTGTGTGTGTGTGAGCAGCAGTTGACCTGGGCCACAGTAACGGGTTTAACTAAGCCTATGTCCAGTGTTGGAACATAAAAAAAAAGAAACACGCTTTGAAGCAAAAAAATGTAAAAACTTGAATAATCTCAACCTGATTTTTTAAGCCTTACTACAGGTACCCAAATGTCTGGACCAGGAAATAACCCAATACCATGTCATGATAGCCAAGACATGGGGCCATCTTTTGACATGACATGACAGGTCATGGCACCTCTCATTACTGAGATATGAGGTCTCAAAAAATATTTTGTGAAAAAAGCACCATCTTTTTTAAGCCATACTATAGCTACCCCAATGCCAAGGCCTGGCCCATGACTGATGTCATGGTTGAATAGCCTGGACATGACACCCATATGCATGACACCATGACATGGTCATGACAGGTCTCAGTTAAAAAGTTTTATTAAAAGCAAACGTCTAACTGTTATAATGGTCCTGAATATTTGACATTTTACTGTAATTTTTAAGTCGAGTTACGTCATGTTACATCATACCAAAACCTTCGCCTGGTGATGGTGATTCAGAATATATATAGGTTTTGGATGTAGGTGTAACCATTTTGGAGTTATAAGCGGACAAACAGAGACGGTTTGCCATTAATAGTATAGATTACTCTACATACTAGTGCCCAGGGGGGCTGACTTTATTCTCTGTGAATACTAGCTATCCCCCACCGGGCCAGAATAAGGATTGTTGTAGAATCTGGTCACTTTCTAGTGGATTTGACGAGAGCTGCCCACATGGATTAAAAATCCACGTGAGGTGTACTGCAACCGAAGGCTCTTTTTTTTTTCACTGCTGTGTGGACCTCCGGCACACGGGGGTGCATTATCCCTTTGCATGCAGCAGTGTAAACTCCCTCCCCTTTACGGTCCCTTCAGGGCTGGTCTCATGGAAGGTGCAGCCCCACTTGTAGCTCTTGTGGTAACATGGACTTGGGCCCACAGCACTGGCTGTGGGATCAAACATCTTCCCCCCAATCTCCCTGGCAGTTGGAGGCCCCCAGACTCCCTGGTCCAGTAAGCTCTGGTCCCATTTCTCTGGGATGTGCTTCGGTAGCTCAGCTGCTGCCCAGGCATATATGGCCAGCCCCTCCTTTATCTTAATTTGTTTTTTCACTGCAACCAGAGTGTACCGGGGGTCTATGGGGCAGGAGGCCATTCTGCCCCGGGCGAACATCAACAACAACTCTACATACTCATCACTGTCATCTTCATTATTGTCAATAACATCATCATTATTAATTTAAAATATATTAATTTACAATATTTATTAATTTACAATAATTTATATTAAAATAATACAGTATTGATTTACAATACAAGCCACTGCAATATTTCAATGCCTATAATTTTTTGAAAGCTTTTTCAGATATTTATTTTTTCACCATTCTAACACACTTAAGACAAGATGGTTTCAAGGGCCGTATGCAAGAACATCCTAGTATAGACAATGGTGTGGTACTGGTACGACGGCTCTGGTATTTGTCTATGGAGCCATCGTATCGGTACCACTCCATCGCCAACACCACGAATGTTCATGTTAAGGGAATATTTTCTTGTTGGTAAATTGGAAGATTTCGGATTCCTCCAAATTATGCCACAAAATAGATGCCCTCAATGGTACTGTAGTAATTCCCCCTTACGGACCCTGTGATTGTGTTCCAAGAATTTTAGGCTTCTGATTTCTCCTGACTGTGCCACGAAACACACTCCTTCACCCCCTGAGACTCATCACAACACCCTTCAGACCATACAGAATAGAGCCCTAAATATAATCACATGCTGCACAGCTACCACACCTACAGACCACCTACACCATGAAACCAAAGTTCTCAAAATCAAAGATCACCTTGACATGAGAGGCACACAAACACTTGCTGCAGCCTCCACAAACCCACACCATCCACTACACTACATGACACAACACCCACACATGCCAAGGAACATCAAACCAACACCCAGTACATGATACCATACACAAATACTATCATCTCTAACACCCTGCCCACCCCAAACCAATCTCCAGAAACACATCCATACTCAATTCACTCATCAATCCATCCAAACACTCAAAAACAACACCCTGCTGCATGCACGACCTCCTGACATCCACCCATCTGAATCCTCCCTTCCCCGTGAGGACAGAGTCCACCTGGCCAGGCTGCGGTGTGGCCACCACCCAGCCCTTCTGATATATCAGAAGAAGCTGGATGGAGCCATTGTAAATACCTGTCCAGGATGCAACACTGCACCCCATTCTATTTAACACATTATGGAAGACTGCAATGCACACAACCACACTCACCAACAACACAACATACATTCTCTGAGGGCACTGCCACTGTGGGAAAGCCCGGTTCAGGCCATGGCCTTGAGTTCCTCAGCAGAGGAGCTCGGTTCTGCTCGGCCAGACAGCTTGCGGAACTTCAACAACAACAACAACAACATTCAACACACTCCTTTTAAGAAGTGGTGTTTCGTGGCAATATTTGAAGGACTCATTCACCTCCAATTTTCTGACTACTTCTATGTCCCCTTAATAAGGCTGCCCCTGCTCCAAAGTACTGTTAAGGATGCTACATTAACCAATAGATACAAAAGGTTATTATTATTCTAGATAAATTTGGTAGGAGTTTGATGGTGATAGTTTGGGTGCCTCAGTTACCTGACCTTATATTTTACTCGATTTTACTGTAATGTGAATGATCAGTACTATTATAATTATGAGAAAAATTGTCCACCATTACAGAACAATTAAAGTAGCAACTTAATGTATATTCTGTACAACACACTAAATAAATAATTATCTTGTGGTAGGTTTTAGCTCAAGAAGTAATAATTATAATATCTCCAAGAGGAATAATATAAACACTAGGGCTGCTTCATCATTCTTATACAGTATTGGTGAGTTGTGTTTAAGGACCTTTGATCGTGTATGAAATATGGAGGCTTCTGATTCCTCCTAACTATGCCATGAAAAAAGCTCCTTCTCTATAAGTGTGTGTGCTTCGTGGCAATATTTGAAGGATTCATTTATCTCCAATTTTCTGACTACATCACAGGGTTCCTTAAACATGTGTGTGTCATGTTGGTGTATACTATAGCTCCAGGTGTCATGCAGATGTCAGAATTGAGTGAGTGCATGGCGGCAGACTTAAAGGGGATATGATGGGAGGCAATGAGAAGTGAATGCTAGGACATATCAGTGTTTATTAAGGGACCCTAGCTGTGATTTAGTCAGACAAATTGGATATAAATGAGTCCTTCAAATATTGCCACGAAACACACATACATACACCTATAAGGAAGGAGCTTCTTTCGTGGCACGGTCAGGAGGAATCAGAAGCCTTCAATTCCCATACACGATCACAGGGTCCTTAACCTTAGGGCAAGTCCAATAGACTTTAGTATACTATTGGTCTTGCCTTAGGAAACTTTCCTTGGGTCTGCCTACCCGACACTCTGTAATTTTGTAAATCAAGTGACATCTCCGTGGTCCAACATGAACACGAGTAACGAGTTGCCATTCACAATCACAAGCTTTACACAACGAAGATATTGATTCTCTTTTTACAGAGAGACAAATTATAATAATATACTGATATGGAAAGAAAAGGGAAGAAAGTATGCCTCACTCAGGTTGAAAATTGAAAAGGATACGATATGCTGAACACTACTGGTTTATCTTTACTTTGTTAATTATTGAATACTATCAAACCAAGAAAATCGTCCTGAAAATCAACGGGTATAGCAACTGGGAGTAACGAAATACATATCGACAGTAGGATACGTGTGTATTTACAAAGGAACATGTCTAGGCTACATAAGAAATATTATTGGATCGATGTAATTTTGAAAACCAGACTCTATTTGTTGTTTGTTACTACTCTGACATTGACCTGCGCCTGCCAGAGGTTCATGGCAGCCACTCATTCAATACGTAATTATAAGGTAATAGTCAAGCGTTTGTCCATAGTCTGCTTTCAACTCTAGGTTTTCAGAATGCAATATTATTTAATAGTGTGTTTTTAACGAATTTACTGTTCACAACCGTCGCTAATTCATGTTTTGGGAGATATCACCACCCCACGCCCCCAGCCTCCCCCAACTCAATCTCCGAAAACACCTCATTTTCACCATATTTAAACTAGATTCGTCTGAAAAACACTAGAAACGCATTAAATAGAATTAGATAGACCTCACCTCACCTAACTTAACCTAATCATTACTGCGGCAAACTATCGAGACCTAACCTTAGCAAAATACAGGGCCTGGATGTAAACATTTGGCGGCCATCTTGAATTGATATTATTATACTGGAACCGACGGTTCATGTTAATACATTTGCGACGGAAATACCCAATAAGGAAATGACATACATGTATTAGGATGTATATTTGAAAGACAAAAAATTAATGGGAGTGATTATGGACAAACGCTTGACTAATACCAAAATGTGATTATCTTTAAATAACGTTACTTTGTGTCTTATGCTACAGGAGATACGGTATTTGTTGAAAGAATTACCGTTTTGTAGCAGTGTTGCCAGATCCGGCTAGGTCCCAGTATTTAGCCACGGTCGTTTCTTGTACTTTACCACAGTTATTTCCCGGTAGTTTGCCCAGGTTAGATCCCAGTAGTCTGATGCGGTCTAGGTTAGGTTAGGTAAGGTCAGGTAAGCTCAGGCTAATTTCAAAATGCCCCATTTGAATATGCCCTATCTTGGAAATGGGGCATTTGCGGAGGGAATGCCATAGACATCTTAGAATGGTCTAAATAAGTGGGTAATGAAGGTAGGAAAACCGTACGCAATAACGGTTATTCTTTCAATATTTACAATTTGTATTTCAATCATCAGATTAATGAAAGTTATCACATAATTATAATCACGTACATATCACAAAATTATACTGGAACACGCCATTGCATACAAGCAAAACCAATGATAACAAGTATGGTAATCAAAATAGAGTACAGCAATACTACCATATTAAAGTATAAATGTAAAAAATAAAACAATACTTACTGAGCGAAGTTGTCCAGGAGTGGCATTACAAGTGAGTGTAATGTTACCACCAGATATCACTTCCTGACGTCTCACATCACCACCGCCACCACCACCACTCTCACCTGCTGCAAACTCTGTAAACAATTTGAAGTCCACATTAACCCTAGATAGGTAACCTTGTTTTTAATCATATTATGGTAACCATGGGTCCGCCAGACCCTAAAAGAAAAAAAAAAATCTAAAAAAATAGTAAAGATAATTTTATTAGAAAAATGTGAACATAGATATTATGAAGCTATATCATTAACTTTTATTTTCATCGACAAAGCAATGTTCATGCATCATTCTTTTATTTTTAACACATTTTAAAAGGAAAACCTTAATTTTTTTATATATTTTTTTAATTCTAAAAAAAAAAAAAAAAAAAAAAAAAAAAAAAAAAAAAAAAAAACTAATCATCATCTGGGACCTCTTGGCTGGGATGGTTGATTCATCTGTGCCACAGACAAGACAAGAAAGAAATCCGATTAAGTTTTCACCAGCAGGGGTCCAACTTGCCCGACATCACACGATTGGTAACGTGGGGTATGAGAGACCCAACATGCCTATAGCTCGAAATTAGAGCGAGATAGGGAAATACCCATCCCATGGCAATGAATTCAGTTCAGTCACTGACAGGGAGGTAATGGGAACCACAAAAATTTTCGTTCAAAAAACATGCTGCACATGGAAAAAATAAAGCGTCGGGCACCAAAGACCCCAGATTACCTATTTAGGGTGTATGACAGTAGGTGGCTTCTGATTCCTCCTGACTATGCCACGAAACAAGCTCCTTCAATATTGGTGTGTGTGTTTCGTGGCAATGTTTGAAGGACTCACTAACCTCCAATTTTCTGACTACATCACGGGGGTCCCTTAAGGAAACAGTTAGGAGGAATCAGTAGCCTTCCAATTTACCAACAAGAAAATATTATTATTATTATTAAGTTCTGTGATTCCTCCATCCTAATCAGTATAATTTATGGCATACTTTCGAGGAATCAGTAGCCTTCCAATTTACCAAGAAGAAAATCTCCTCTTAAGGGACCCTGTGATGTCGTCAGAAAATTGGAGATAAACGAGTCCTTCAAATATTGCCACGAAACACACACACACATATACACACACATGTATATGGAAGGAGCTTGTTTCGTGATATGGTCAGAAGGAATCAGAAGCCTCCAATTGTCATACACGATCACAGGGTCCTTACTTAACCTCTTTCCAACAACGATACAATATTCATCCAATAATCTCTCAATAACACCAACTGAAACGCCTTCTTGTGAAATAGTTGAGTAAGAGAGCTATCCCCAGGGAGATAATACTATTGTCTATCATCAAATTACTGTACAGTCGGTTGCAAAAGTCGTGTCGCCACATCTGCCAAGTCATGAAGTACAGTCACGAGCACTAATAAGTAGTCTATACAGATTTGGTTGAAGCTTTGAACAGTCCACCAATTCACCAACGAACAAATAATTCCAATGGAGATCTTATGGTGTATTTATTTACTGTTGTCTCAAAAGGTACTCCAAGCACACCTGGATACTTATGAGTGCTCGTGACTGTACTGTCATAGGCTCGAAAAATGAAAACCAACACATTCACCAACACACAATTACTAATTTTGGATATTGTAATTGTGTGTTGGTGAATGTGTTGGTTCGATGATTTTCCCATAAGTTATCCTTCAAGAAACGCCAAGTGAGGCCACACTAGGCTAGGCTACTCTTGCAAAAGTCGTGTCGCCTCACTCAGCACGTCTTCAAAGATAAACATAAAAGTTAATCATCGAATAAACACATTCACCAAACAGAAATACGAAATCCAGGGGGTAAATTAATATACTTCTCTACTTTTTCAGTTTACGAGCCCGTGAAGCTTATATTTCCATACTTACTTCATGACTTGGCAGATGTAGCGACACGACATTTGCCGCCGACTGTACAATACTATATCAGGACCACCACCAGGAGACTGTAGGAATTGTCCAAGTCTTATTTATTTCTTTGCCAGACTCACTGTAGTGGCTGGAATAATTTAATTCTGTCTCCTACCATTGGTTTATCAGACCCATTAATTAAGGGACCTTGAGATCGTGTATGAGACTTGTTGGTGGCTTCTGATTCCTCCTGACTATGCCACGAAACAATGAAACTCCTTCAATATAGGTGTGTGTGTTTCGTGGCAATATTTCAAGCACTCACTAACCTCCAATTTTCTGACTACATCACAGGGGCCCTTTAAACAGCACACACATCCATTTAAATATCACCTTCATCTCTACCGATATAAACCCAAGATTACCTTCTGAATACATCACGTTATACTATGCTCTATATGCCACAGTCTTAACAAAGGCCAAATTAGGTTAGGTTAGGTTCGGTTAGGTCAGGTCAAAGATTCTTCCTCGCAATAGTTTGGTTATGGGACCCTGTGATGTAACAAACAAATTTGGAGGTAAATGAGTGCTTCAATTACTGCCGTGACACACCACATTAATGGAAGGAGTGTGTTTCGTGGTATAATCAGGAGGAATCAGAAACCTCCACCTCTCATCCACGATCACAGGGCCCTTAAAAAATTGAATAGAACTTAATACGTATAAAATCCCCTTATCCCACCCACCCCGAGCAACTCATGGATAATCCAGTTGTAATTATTATCACACAGTTATAGGAGGCAATAATAGAGAGAGTACTGCACATTAATATGAATATTTACTAAGAAAACACAGCATGTATAATTAAAGTATCACAAAGAAAAACGAGAAAATATCGATAAGGAAATTAATGGAGTCAATTGAGTGACACATTCTCTCTGATCTTGTAAACAGGTTAATTGTTTTGGAATGAGAACAAGTAGGAATCCTAACTAAGATTAAATTACTTTTTACTGGAACTGTATAGACCTAATTACCTTTTATCCACTAATGACACTTATCACCTAAACAATTCAGAGGAGTTACAGCAAATGACAGCTGGTGGAACTACACTGTACAGAGGAAATCTGGAGACTGGAAGAGGGATTTCCACGAATAATTTTTAAAACTTAATTGTGACACTGACTCCATGTGGCCATGCCCTGGCTTGAGGCTTCCCGAATTTAAATACACGAAAGTAACACGATGACGACACACACGTGACGTGACGAGGTGCCTGGTGGCTATACCGGTGATACCTATGGCCTCACACAAGTATTTATTTAATACTTTCTCAACAGAAACTTACATCTCTCCTTTAACGATGGTCAATCAGGTTTTAACTAAGAGACCGCTCCCATACTTATAAAGGTTTTAACTTACACACCACACTTATAAAAGTTTTAACTTACATACCACTCCCATACTTGAATAAGTTAACTTCACTCCTAAAGTTATAATTTTGTTGGTAAGCGTCATTCATGACAATTATTGACAAGGATAACTGCTTGAAATCATATATTCATAATCAGGGTTGGCAGTCCTTGGGATTTTGGATATTTTGGGGTCCTTATATAAATATAACGAAATTTCATGTACTGCATCTCAAATAAAAAAAATCTTTATCTAAAGTATCTATATGAAAATTGTAGATGCTACAATAAAATGATGTGACTAATAGGTTGAATACAAATTGACATCAGGATCAGTATAAAGGATGGAAATTGTGAATAATGTGTGACGGAGGCTTTTACATTGTTTGGATACACGAGAAAATAGTTTTACGTGTCTCATGTGTCCATTCATTTATATAAACTAACATAACCTGAGGGACTCGATTCTTTGTTACACATTCTTTATCAACTTAATATTAACTAACTTAAAGTTTGATTCAGTAGATCTTGGGATTTCTTGGGATAACATAGGCTCGTAGAGGAACGGCTAATGTCGATAAAAAACAGTTTAAATAAAAAAAACTGAGAAGGAATTAATGAAAGTAACGGGATAGGTAAAAAAAAAAAAATGGTTAATAGAGAACGAAGAGAGAAACTAATTAGGACAGTGATGGAATATAACTCAAGATCAAATAATTATTTTTAAAGAATAGTGAAAGATTTTTTTATTTGAGGATGAAAGATATAAATAGACCTTCCTTAATTAATTGGTGTGTAGGACGAGGGAGGTTATGACAGAAAGGTGGGACAACAAGCACGAAGGAAACAGAAGGAAAGGAGGGACAACTGGAATGGAGTGGCTGGGTCCGAAGAAGCACCCAAACCCATTCATCACCGTCCACAGCACCACAGGCAGTAGAAGTAGTAAATCGCGAAAAAAAAAGTGAAGAAAGTACTAGGAAATTAATTACTCCCATATAGAAAACATTATGGAAAACAGTCATATAAGAACGACGAGAGAATTAAAAGAAGTACTGTATCCTAATGGGAAATAACCGATGAATGAAAGAAGGATAGACAAAGCAACCAATGAAATACTGGAGGCATTATTAGGCTACTGACTGACTGGCTCGACCCCTTCAAGGCTCTCGGGGATGCAAGCCAAAATAAAAAGCTCATAGCCTAATGTCTCTTGGGCTGTAGCGATGAAACAAACCATAGGATATTCTTTAAAAATAGTCTCATTGTCTTTCCCAGCTAACTTAACCAAATCTTAAATATGTAGAGGTAGATAGCTATATATTGACAGATAGTACATGACAGACTGAGAGATAGAAAGGCATATAGACTGACAGACAGACACAAAGTTGTCAAATATACAAACAGACAGAGTTAAATATAGATAATGAAACAGACACACACACACACAGTTAAAGATAGATAGATAGCGAGACAGACAGACAGAGTGAAAGATAGATAGATAGACACACAGACAGACAGACAGAGTTAAAGATAGATAGATGGATAGACACACAGGCAGAGTTAGATAGATAGATAGACAGACAGACAGACACAGTTAAAGATAGATAGATAGACACACAGACAGATAAAGATAGATAGACGCACGGACAGAGTTAAAGATAGATAGATAGATAGATAGACGCACAGACAGTGAAAGATAGATAGATAGATAGACACAGACAGTTAGATGGATAGATAGACACACTGAAAGAGTTAAAGATAGATAGATAGATGGCTGGACAGACAGAGTGAAAGATAGATGGATAGATAGACAGACAGTTAAAGATAGATTGACACACACACAGACTGAGTTAGATAGATAGATAACTAGACAGTGAAAGAAAGATAGATAGACAGACACACAGACAGAGTTAGATAGATAGATAACTAGACAGACAGAGTTTAAGATAGATAGATAAACAAACAGACAGTTAAAGATAGATAGACAGACACACAGACAGAGTTAAAGATAGATAGATAGACAGACACACACAGATAGATAAAGATAGATAGATAGACAGACACACAGATAGTTAAAGATAGATAGATAGCTAGACAGACACAGACAGATAGATAAAGATATATAGATAGACAGACACACAGACAGAATTAAAGACAGATAGATAGCTAGACAGACAGGCAATTAAAGATAAATGACGAGAGATAGAGAGACAGGCAGACAGCGTTAAAAATGGACCAGTCAGGCCTAGATTGAAGTGGGGCTGCATAGGGTAGTGGGTGGGTGTGTGTTGATCTGCAAGGCTACCGTCTCTATTATTACCAACTGTATACTGCCTCGACCCCTCGTTAGGTTAGGTTAGGTTAGGTTATGCACGGTAAACGGAGCTGGAAAAGGCAATGAGACAATTTTTAAGGTTAGGTTAGGTTGGGTTATAAGATGCAAGGTAAAATTAGCTGGGAAAGGCAATTAGACTATTTTGAAGGATATCCTATGGTTAGGTTAGATTAGGTTAGGTTAGGATAGGTCATTCGAAAAGTAAAATAAGGTGGGAAAAGCAATTAGAGACTATTTTTAAGGATATCCTCTGGTTAGTTTTATCGATACAGTCCAAGTATCATTGTGAGCTTTTTTTGGCACGCACACCCTTGCCCCAGAGAGAGCCTTGAAGGGGTGGAGGCAGTCAGTACACAGTTGGTAATAATGCCTGCCGTCTCCCCTGTCATAACACTGTGACATCCCTTAAGCCTGATGACCCATTTCCTACTCCCTCACTCTCTCATCTCTGCCGACCCACCACAACACTATAGCTATATAGAATTTGTAACCATTTTTCCGGCTCCATTCATTGGCATTCTCTCATCTCGATTACAACCGATTCATCTAACTAAGAGTGCTTTCTCATTCTCCCTCCCTCCCTCCCTCAATCTTATACTCCCTTTCTCCCTTCCCTCCCTCCCTCATTCTGATTCTCCCTCCCTCTCTCTCTCATTCTCATTCTCCCTCCCTCTCTCTCTCTCTCGTAATCATTCTGCCTCCCGCTCTCTCTCATTCTCATTCTCCCTCCCTCTCTCCGCTTCGCTCTAGACGTTCAGATTTTGGAGTCGTCATGTGGATTACCCCTTGTCTATTTCTTTCTTTTTTTCTCCAAGGCTACAGGATCGAATGAGGAATGAATACGAGTGGAGTGTACTGAATCTTTGTTCTTCAATGTTCTCGTTTATTTCTTGTTCCCGTGGCAAATTTACGTGTTCCACCGAGTCGAAACAAAAGCCTTTTCATAATATACAAAACCTAAGCATGGTGGGTAATAAATCGTTTCCTTAATTAAGGACCCTGTGATCGTGTATGAGAATTGGAGGCTTCTGCTGATTCCTCCTGACTATGCCACGAAACAAGCTCCTTCCATATAAGGCCTAGGTGGTGTTTCGTGGCAATATTTGAAGGACTCAATTTTCTGACTACATCACAGGGTCCCAAATTTATGAGCTGTTGATTCACTGTGTGTGTAACAGCTGCTTTGCTCTTCAGGCTCCATGGCTTTCTGTTATGTAATAATATGTGATAATAGTGTAGATGTTACAAAAGATGTGTGATAGTGACGACGATGTGATTGGAGATGAGGTGGGGGGAGTGTAGTGTGCGATAGAAGTGAAGATATGATGGTAGTGAAGATGTTATTGTGAAGAATAAGTGATGTTATTGTGAAGATATAGTGATGATGTAGTGAATATGTTATGAAGGATAAGTAAAGATATAGTGAAGATGTTCTTGTGAAGGATAAGTTAAGATGTAGTGAAGATGTTATTGTGAAGGATAAGTTTGTAAAGGTTTAGGAAATTGTGAAGAGTTTTATGATTTCAATGAGGACTTGTTCCAGTTTGTGTGTAGTACAAATATAATTCAATGGTAACAAAATTCATGAGTCGAAGTAAAAATTTGGAAAGACACGAGAAAATTGTTTCGTTTGGCAATCAAAAGCTAGCTATATAGATCTAGGCCTTTCCCGCAAGATTCGAGACGAGAGCCATGATGGTAGGACACACTATCGATTGACAAGAGTAGCATGACTTGGTAGCTGCTGAATCCAGTATTTGATGGTATAGCCTAGCTGGTCTCGATGGTAGGACACACTATTGATTGACAAGAGTAGCATGACTTGGAAGCTGCTGAATCCAGTATTTGATGGTATAGCCTAGCTGGTCTCGGCCTGTTGTAGAATGAATGCAGAAAGTGGAGCTGGTGGTGATTCTGGTGGTTCCTTGGTGTTGAAGATATTATAGGCGAGTGTAATTAAATCCCTCTCCGTCTGCCTCTCTGGGGGTGCCTACATCTTCACTTATCCTTCACAATGACATCTTCACTACATCTTCACTTGTCCTTCACAAGAACATCTTCACTTATCTTTTACAATAACATCTTCACTACATTTTCACTTGTCCTTCACAATAACATCTTCACTACATCTTCACTAATCCTTCACAATGACATCACTACATCTTCACTTATCCATTACAATAACATCTTCACTACATCTTCACTTATTCTTCACAATGACATCTTCACTTATCCATTACAATAACATCTTCACTTATCCTTTCACAATGACATCTTCACTACATCATCACTACATCTTCACTTGTCCTTTACAATAACATCTTCACTTGTCCTTCACAAGAACATTTTCACTACATCTTCACTTATCCTTCACAATAACATTTTCACTACATCTTCACTTATCCTTCACAATAACATCTTCACTACAATCACATCTTCACTTCTATCGCATATTACACTTTCATTTAGTTCTGTTGTTATTCGGTTGGTATGGAGTTTAACAAATAAAAACTTTAATTAAGAAAGTGTTTATTAATAACTGGCATTACGTTGATGGGTCGATAGTAAATTCTTGTAGGTTTTCCTCTCTTGTACAACAAAATGATAACCGCATTAGGCTATTTCACATTTTGGGAATTTTCTTTTTCTTTATACACTGGGTAAATAAAATATGGATGGATGGCTAGGTTGGTTTTGGACTAAAGTACTATTAATTCCTTCATCTAACAGTAATATTGTTGATGGGTCGATAGTAAATTCTTGTAGGTATTCCTCTCTTGTACAGCAAAATACCAACAATCGGATTAGGCTTTACCACCATATTTAGGGAATATTCTTTTTCGTTATACACTGGTTGGTTTTGGACTAAGGTACTATTAATTCCTTCATCTAACTGTTGTGATTCTAACAGTAATATTGTTGATGGGTCGATGGTAAATTCTTGTAAGTTTTCCTCTCTTGTACAACAAAATCGCAACAACCGCATTAGACTATATATCAACCATATTTTGGGAAATTTCTTTTTCTTTATACACTGGGTAAATAAAAAATGGATGGATGGGTATGTTGGTTCTGGACAAAGGTACTGTTATTAATTCCGTCATCTAAAAGTAATATTCCTTCCATCTCTTGCTTGGGGTCTTATCAATCTGTGTTTATATTTTTAAGGACCCTGTAGTCGTGTATGAAAATTGGAGGCTTTATAGTTTCCTCCTGACCAGTCCACGAAACAGGCTCCTTCCATACAGGTGGTGTTACGTGGCAATATTTGAAGGACTCGCTAACCTCCAATTTTCTGACTATACCACAGGGTGCCTTAATTAACTAAGAGAAGAATTGACTTTTCATTTTTGAGTTAGGCTACCTCGTGTATTTACATTGTGTCAGTTTGTTGTTTGTTGTCTTTGATGGTTATAGCTATTTGTAGTCTTCATCAACTATCACTGTTCTCTCACCTCTTCATCACCTTTTTCTGGCGCTATATGACCTCGCTGTTGCGGTGCCTAATATCAATCAATCAATAATCAATCATCAACTATCATCATCGTCATTTACCTCTGTATACTTTATGACTTCACCACTTTTGTCCTTCAGAGCGACGTATGTATATTATGTTAATTTGATTCTTTCCTTGTGGGGCAGTAGGCTACAGTATTGGTAAATCTGGAGTAATTGATTCATCCAAACTATTCCAAGCAACAGGCTACCATTATATTTATTCATCAAGTTATGTTTCCTGGCATACTATGGAGGAATGAAGGCACTCCAAAATATCGTGTGTGTACTATCCCCTTAAGGCTATTCCCGTAAAATAATAATATAAAATTAAAGGAGTATAGGAGAGGAACAGCAAAGGTAATACGGAATGGAGTCATGAATGGTGAGGGAGGTGAGGCTGAGATTTTGGTGCCTTGTTT
This sequence comes from Petrolisthes cinctipes, assembly GCA_033782935.1. Taxonomy (NCBI): domain Eukaryota; kingdom Metazoa; phylum Arthropoda; class Malacostraca; order Decapoda; family Porcellanidae; genus Petrolisthes; species Petrolisthes cinctipes. Next base: position 235,706 of record JAWQEG010000032.1, read on the forward strand.
CATGTAGGCCTATTGCGACAGATGAAGGATGTGTTGGGAAAAGGATGTTGAGGATAGAACGGTCAGGCAGGAGGGAAAGAGGAACACCAAAGAGAAGGTTTAAGGATGTGTTAAGGACCCTGTGATCGTGTATGTAAATTGGAGGCTTCTGATTCCTCCTGACTAGGCCTATGCCACGAAACAAGCTCCTTCCAAATAGGTGGTGTCTCGTGGCAATATTTGAAGGACTCATTTATCTCCAATATTCTGACTACAACACAGGAGCCCTTAAGGGTGGAGGATATGCAGGTGGTTGATATGACAAAGGAAGATCAAGGGGACAGAGGGAGACGGAAACTGATGATCCTCTATGCCTATGGTGACCTCGTAAACTTCTAAAGGGAGCAACCCAAATAATGTATAATATATGTATTATAAATATACTTTTACAGTATATACACACAAATGCAACTGTACCATAACTTAGACTCGTCTACATTATCAAAGTATAAATATGTAGAGCCGATACATAACACAATACAAATAAACATTATCTGATGTGGAATGATAAGGGCTGAGACTGTTGTTGTGGGGATAACATGTTCCTCCAGTCTTCATATCGAAGCCTAAGCGATGGTGAATGGCAGCAAATTTCTGCCTCGTTTCCTCTCCTATTGACAAAATTGAGAGACAACAGCCGAAGCAAAGTCCTATTCCTTGTCATGTGCCATGGAATAGTATACAACCCAAAGCCTTATGTCCAACATCACTGTAGTCTACGGTTTTTATCATTTTGCTAAATTAATTAACTGCTAAGTGACTACGAACACACAAAGCAAGTCTCCATTAATTATTCTACCAATATTGGTGTGTGAGAGCTTTATAACCCCAATACCGAAGCGACCATGATGCAACACCAATACCCGATTTAAAGACTGACTAAAAATAGGAAAGTCCCCTAATTAGCTGCCCCTACCTGGTGAAACAATCAGCAGTAGAAGTAATGGTAGAAGAAGGAACAGCAGGAGTGATGCACCCGTGACCCTCCTGCTGCCCTCACCTCCCCCGGCTAGTGACACAGCACAGTACCCCATCACACAACTCACTCGCCGGTTGGGATAACACTGACTAACTGACTGACTGACTGAGGCCTGCGGGATCAGGGACTAGGGAGGGTCCGGACAGGCTGTGTGTATGAGGGAGGGAGGGTCCACCTTCCACGTTTAGTCCTCTCTCTCTCTCTCTCTCTTTCTCATAGGTCCACATTCAGTACTCTCACACAGGCGCGAGCACACGCCCACGCCCACACACACAAACACACACACACACTACGTCCACATTCTGTCCTCTCTCTCTCTCTCTCTCTCTCTCTCTCTCATGCATCTACATATTATAAAGTATTGAAGAAAATGTTATATAAGGAAGCTTTATGAATATGTTTACTAATGATGCAAAAATACAAATACTGTAGTCATTAGACATAAATGAAGACTGGCATAAAAATGAGAGGAAGACTTAGACAAATTAACTGACTGGAGTGATAAAAGACAGATGGAGTGTAACTAATTAAGGCAAATAATAAGTGTTATGTGGTCAAGTTTGGAAGAAGTGATACAATACCAGGCAGAGATGGAACAGGCTACAGGCTGGCTAATAATAATATATATTTTAAAGGAATTAGTGATGATGACCTTATAAATATAAAAAAAGTGGTAATTATGAATGGATTGTTAGCAGCATATAAGTTTTAGAATGGCCTTCACATATATGACTAAATACATGTAGGAAGGAAATAATCACATCCCATACACCACCCATGCACTCAGCAATTAATGTGGAAGAAATAGTTAGCAATCCACATTATTTATGAATTAGAGAAACCTATTTTGGGTTAATTGTAGGTCTGCTTGTTATCATTAGAAAGTGGTGTGTGCAAACAATATAATTATGTAATATTAGAGAAAAACCTAATATCACGAGGTTCCTCTCAGTGACATATATATAGTTTCTGGAGCTGTAATTATCCTGTTTAAGGTGACCCTGTGATGTAGGCAGAATATTGGATGTAAATGAATCCTACAAAATATTGCCACGAAACACCATCTATAGACAAGGAAGGAGCTTGTTTCGTGGCATAGTCAGGAGAAATCATAAGCCACCAGTTCTCATACACGATCACAGGGAAGTACAGTGTTTGTAAATCTGGAGTAACTAATTCTTCCAAACTATTCCAAGCAACAGAACACCATTATTTTTGTCCATCTGCTGGTCCTGTTTCCTCGCATACTTTGGAGGAATCAAGGAGCTCCAATGTAACAAAAATGAATTACCACCCTTAAACAATATGAAATACGTACGTGCTGTATATCACTCGAGGAATACTGTAACAGTGAGCTAATAATTATAAAGGTGAAGAAATAAAACCAGAAACACCATTAATTAAAAAGTAGGGAGAAAGAAGGAGACAGATGGATGAAGATAAAGCACGAACAATAAATAAAGAAGGGAGAATTGAAGAGAGGAATTAAAGGGACAGCAGGCTCGGGTCCGAAAAGGCTACCAAACTCTTATTTCTACAGGCAATAAATATATAGACCCATCCACACCCACTTCCACCCCATCCACACCCACCATGGAGGGACTGTAGGAGTGAGTGAGTGAGTGAGCATCTGGTGGTATTCAAAAGGCACGGTATAATTCCCTTTTGTTCTGTTGAAAGTTAATAATAATTATGTTAGAGTACACACACACACACACACACATGCATGCACCTGGTGGCCCAATCAACGTATATATTTCAACAACAACAACAACACCACTACCACCCACTAATTAAACAAACATACATACATACAGTACATACATACAAGGTGACTGACTCACTCACTCACATATTCATTCTCTTGTATTTTTTTAACTCGTTTACTGTGTATATTGGTGATTATTTTAAGGACCCTGTGATCGTGTGTGGAAATTAGAGGTTTATGTATAACTCCTCCACGAAAAAACAAGCTCCTGAGAGAGAGAGAGAGAGAGAGAGAGAGAGAGAGAGAGAGAGAGAGAGATATAATAATGTCTGTTCACTGTTTCCACTCCTTATTCTCTTTCTTTTGACTGAGAGAGAGAGAGAGAGAGAGAGAGAGAGAGAGAGAGAAGAGAGAGCGAGAGAGAGAGAGAGAGAGAGAGATAGGCTTTATACTTCTGATGGAGAGAGAGAGAGAGAGAGAGAGAGAGAGAGAGAGAGAGAGAGAGAGAGAGAGAGAGAATAGGGCCTTTATACTTCTGATGGGAGAGAGAGAGAGAGAGAGAGAGAGAGAGAGAGAGAGAGAGAGAGAGAGAGAGAGGGAGACAGAGAGAGAGAGAATAGGTTTTATACTTCTGATGGAGAGAGAGAGAGAGAGAGAGAGAGAGAGAGAGAGAGAGAGAGAGAGGAGAGAGAGAGAATAGGCTATACTTCTGATGGAGAGAGAGAGAGAGAGAGAGAGAGAGAGAGAGGAGAGAGAGAGAGAGAGAGAGAGAGAGAGAATAGGCTTTATACTTCCTTCTGAGAGAGAGAGAGAGAGAGAGAGAGAGAGAGAGAGAGAGAGAGAGAGAGAATAGGCTTTTATACTTCTGAGAGAGAGAGAGAGAGAGAGAGAGAGAGAGAGAGAGAGAGAGAGAGAGAGAGAGAGAGAGATAAGCTATACTTCTGATGGTAAGTGTAGTAGATAATGAAAGGGTTTGATATCAATCTTCTCTTGTTATGATAGTTGACAGTGTTGAAGGATTGCCGACCCCCCTATCACAGTTATCATACTAATGAACCCTTTCCTCCCCTCACACTATACTCTGCTAACCTATATTTAATACCTATACTCTACCTATCTATCTATATCTTAACTATATCTATCTATCTATATCTTACCTATCTACCTACCAACTCTCACACTATACTCTGCTAACCTATATTTAATACCTATACTCTACCTATCTATCTATATCTTAACTATATTTACCTATCTACATCTTACCTATCTACCTACCTACCTACCTTATTTTACTTATCTACATACCTACCTTATCTTACCCATCTACCTACCTACCTATCTATATCTTACCTATCTACCTACCTAACCTATCTACTATATCTTACCTATCTACCTACCTACATCTTACCCATCTACCTACCTACCTATCTATATCTTCCTACTATCACCTACTCTACCTTCTCTATCTATATCTTACCTATCTACCTATGTATTTACCTATCTACCTATCTACCTTATCTTACCCATCTACCTAACCTACCTATCTATATCTTACCTATCTACCTACTCTACCTTTCTATCTATATCTTACCTATCTACCTATGTATTTACCTACCTACCTATCTATATCTTACCTATCTACCTACCTACCTTATCTTACCATCTACCTACCTACCTATCTATATCTTACCTATCTACCTACCTATCTATCTATATCTTACCTATCTACCTACCTACCTTGTCTTACCCATCTACCTACTACCTATCTATATCTTACCTATCTACCTACTCTACCTTTCTATCTATATCTTACCTATCTACCTATGTATTTACCTACCTACCTATCTATATCTTACCTATCTACCTACCTACCTTATCTACCCATCTACCTACCTACCTATCTATATCTTACCTATCTACCTACCTATCTATCTATATCTTACCTATCTACCTACCTACCTTGTCTTACCCATCTACCTACCTACCTATCTATATCTTACCTATCTACCTACTCTACCTTTCTATTTATATCTTACCTATCTACCTATGTATTTACCTACCTACCTATCTATATCTTACCTATCTACCTACCTACCTATCTATATCTTACCTATCTACATCTTACCTACCTACCTACTCTATCTATATCTTACTTATTCTATCTATCTATATCTTACCAATCTACCAACCTATCTACCTATGTATTTACCTATCTACCAACCTACCTACCTATATCTTACTTACTCTACCTACCTACCTATCTATATCTTACCTACTTACCTACCTACCTACCTATCTTTCTATACCCCCTCCCTGCCTGCCTTCCCTGCCTGCCTTCCTCCATCACCCTGCTTACCTCTCCTTCCTGCCTGCCTCCCTGCCTCCCTGCCTGCCTTCCCTCCCTCCTCCTGCTCTTTGCCTCCCTCCTCACCCTCCCTCCCTCCCTCCATCCCTCCCTCACTGCCCTCCCTGTCCTGTCCCTCCCTGCCTGCCCCTCCCTCCCCTGCCTCCCTCCTCCTCCCCTCACTCCCTCCCTGAATGCCTCCCTCCCTGCCACCTTCCCTGCCTGCCTCCCTGCCTAGCACCATGTCTGTCCGCAGCCCAGACATTCAACGACCCCACCCCACCACCAACCTCTATCTAGCATTGGCCTCCACTCCCACTCCACCCCTCCCCTCCCTCTGACCCCAATCCCACTCCCTCTCCCTCCTACTCTTCCACTCCCTCCACTCCTCTACTCTTCCTCCATTCCTCCCCTCCCACTCCCTCTTCTCTCTCCACTCCCTCTCTCTCCCTCCACTCCTCCCTCTACTCTCCCTCCACTCCTCTCTCTCTCACTCTCCCTCTCCACTCCTCCTCCACTCCTCTCTCTCTCTCTCTCTCTCTCTCTCTCTCTCTCTCTCTCTCTCCACTCCCTTTACTCTTCCCACTTCCTCCACTCCCTCTATCTCTCCCTCCCACTTCCTCCACTCCCTTTCCCTCCAATCCCTCTCCCTCCCTCAACACCTCCCACTCATTCCACTGACCCCAATCCCACCACTCCCTCTCTCTCCCTCCCACTCCCTCCACTCCTCCCAGAATAACACACACACACACACACACACTCACAGACACTAACACACACGAACACACTCACCAGAATAACACAAACACACACACACAAACACACACACAAACACACAAACACACACACAAACCACACACACAGTCACCAGAATAACACAAACACACAAATACTCAGTCACCAGAATAACACAAACACTAACACACACAGACACACACAGACACACACAAACACAAAAACACACAAACACTCCAGAATAACACCAACACACACAAACACACAAACACACACACATAGTCACCAGAATAACACAATCACACACACAAACACAAACACACACACAAACACACAAACAATAACGTTAGTAATAATAACGTTGGTAATAATAACGTTGGTAATAATAACGTTAGTAATAATAACGTTAGTAATAATAACGTTAGTAATAATAACGTTTAGTAATAATAACGTTAGTAATAATAACGTTGGTAATAATAACGTTAGTAATAATAACGTTGGTAATAATAACGTTGGTAATAATAACGTTAGTAATAATAACGTTAGTAATAATAACGTTATTTAATATATATATCTTTAAAGGGGTGTGGGAATAGGGGGACAGGCTTGGGGGGTTTAGGGGGGTGCGAAAGTAGGGGGACAGGCTTTGGGGGGGGGGTTTAGGGGGTTGCGGGAATAGGGAACAGGCTTTCTACCCACCCCAAGCCTGTCCCCCTATTCCCGCACCCCCCAAACCCCCCCCCAAGCCTTTCCCCTACTCCCGCACCCCTTAATGGCAGGAGGAATCAAAAGCCACTTAGTCTCACCACACACACACATACACACATACATACACATACATACATATAAATGTCACCTGTGAATGAATGAATGAATGTTATTGCCACACGAATCAAACACGTATATTATATTATTTCTAAAAAAAAAAAAAAAAATCTATATAATAAAATAAAATAGTATCTGCCTGCCTTCAAAGCAAGCATCCTTTATTACATTTCTGACAGCAGATCCGATTTTGTTTTT